>VXBW01004931.1:29272-46977 GCA_013400375.1 Thinocorus orbignyianus
ACCCCCCCGGCCCAGAATCCACACGCCTCAACCCCAAATTATCCCGGGATGCTCATCGGGACTCCCCATGTCACTGGATGGGGAGAGGGAGAGAAATTTTGGGCAAAGCTTCCAGAAAGGAAGCAATTTTTTTTAATTATTATTACTTTGGGTGCTTTTTTGATGGATTTTGGGGTTTTTTTACCTTAAAATCAGTAGGCACTTGGAGCTTTGGGGTGTTGAGTCCGAAAAGCACATCCAGCCCCACAAACATTAGTATGGACATAAAGATAGAGAAATCGCTAATAAGTTTACGCAGCTGCCAGGAGTGAGAAAAGAGAAAAGGGGGGGAAAAGAACCCAACAAAAGAAAGAAAGAAACAACAATATATATGAGAAAACAAAACAACAAACCAAAAACAACAGGAAAAGGAGGGAAACGGAAAAAAAAAAGTCACAGAATTAGAATATTCCCCCCAGAAAAGACAAAGTAGTTTTCAAGAAGGCAACCCGGACACGGCAGCAGCTGTGGTTTTTTCCCCCAAAACCAGTTAAGGAGCTGGAAAGAGAGCACGGGAGGAAAGGTTGGGGGTGTCCCCCCCACTGCGGCCGAACCTTGATGATACTGGGGATATGGAGCTTAGGGGTGTCCAGTCCGAAACAGGCATCCACGGCACAGAAGAGGAGGATGGAGAAGACATTGGAAAAATCGGCAATGAAAGCCCTGACCTGGAGGCAAGATGGGGAAACGGGGGTGGAAAGGGCAATTAACGGGATGGAGAGGGTAATTAATGGGATGGAGAGGTTCGCTCCTGCTTCAGCATCCTTCCCCAGGGATTTCCTACCCCGTGGTATAACCCCCCAAAATAGAGATGATGTATTTTTTCTTCTTCATGCATCACAATTCAGCACCCAAGAGCCAAATCAGCGGTTAAAAGCTCGGGGAAGGATTCTCCTAATTCCTCCTGGATATCTAGATTTATTTCCCTGGAGCTCTTTGCATCCAGCAGGGAGAGCGCTGGCTCTCATTTTTCCTACTTTGGGGAAAAAAATCCCAAAACAAGCTAAAGAGCAGGGTGAAACCCAGCCCTTTCCTTACCTTGGTGGGAAAATAACGGCTGAATTTGAACTTTTTCAGGGTCAAAGTCATGGAGTAGGTCCCGAAGAAGAGGATGAAGGACATAAGGGCCAGGTCGGGCACGAATTTGCAGGATTTTCCCACTAAGCTCCCGCCGTATTTGAGACATTCCTTCTTACTCAGCTGAGTCCAGTCCAGAGCTGTGAGGTTAATAGCATTGTACTGGGGAGAAACCCCCCCAAAAAGGCAAAATTAGGATTTTAAGGAATTACAATGGGCAAGGAAAGAGGTGTTTCCTGGCAAAAAGGGCAGCATTAGGGTTTTAAGGAATTGCACTGGCCAAGAAAGGAGTATTTCCTGGCAAAAAGGGGCAAATTAGGAATTTAAGGAATTGCAACGGGCAAAGAAAGGGGTATTTCCTGGCAAAAAGGGGCAAAATTAGGAATTTAAGGAATTGCAACGGGCAAAGAAAGGGGTATTTCCTGGAAAAAAAGGGCAAAATTAGGAATTTAAGGAATTGCAAGGGGCAAAGAAAGGAGTATTTCCTGGCAAAAAGGGCAAAATTAGGATTGTAAAGAATTACACTGGATAAGGAAAGGGATATTTTTTGGCCAAAATAATCAAAATGAGTGTTGTAAGGAATTACAGTATGCAAGGAAGAGGTATTTCCTGGCCAAAAATCCCCCAAATTAGTATTTTAAAGAGCTGAGTTTGCCAGGAAAAGGGTATTTCACCAGGAGCCCCATAACCACCGGAAAACCCCGGAGCTGCTGTTAATTTTGGGGAGAAAAAGGGAGGATACGGTGCTGCCGACCCCAAACATGAAGCCGAATCAATGTGAATCCCGCTTTTCCCTCCCTGGATACCAAACGCCCTCCCTTCTCCCAGATTTTCCCTTGGGATGAGCTCACCCTGCTTACCAGAGAGACATTAGTGGTGTTTGGTGCCACTGGAGCTGAAGCATCGAACAAGGTCGCGTTGGCTGCGGGAGAGGAGGTCATTAATGAGGTTTTTGGCTAAAATCCAGGGGTTTGTAACCAAAAAAGCAGCAGGGTTTCACCCGGTGAGGCAGGGATGGAGCACATCCCTTCGAGAGCTGCAGGGGGATGGGCATCCCGAGGGATCTGGAGCGGGATTTGGGGAGAAAACCCCTCATTTCTAACCCCGCAGCGACTTCTCCCTGATTAATCCCATGTGTCGGCAGAGAACACGGCTTCTCCTTCGGCGCCTCCTGGGCTGGCAAGTGCCAGGGGTGGTGCTGATGGTATTATTGTTATTATTATGACTATTATTATTATTATGGGATTCCAAGCTCCTAACATCTTTAGGAGCTTCCCGGGAAAGCCGCCAGCGATGGGGTGGAGCATCCCACTACCCCGATCTTAAACCCAAGGAGGGTGGAAGGCTGAAAGAGCAGCCAGTTGTTTTCGGAGAGGTGGCCCCCGATCGTGCCCAATTGGAAAAATCTTTTAGGGGTGGTTTTGATGCAAAAAACACACAAAACCCCCCAAAAAAGGTTAAAAATCCATGAATTCATTCCTTCCAGCCCCCCGGCACCTTCTCCTCCGGTGCCAAAAGCATCTCCGCTTGGCTCTTCGGGCGACGCGGCTCCACAAGCACCCACGTTCTTTAAGGGTGTCCCTAAGTCTGGGACCTCTCTTGCCCCCCTTCCCAACCCCCCCCCTCCTCTTCTTCCCTCCGGTCCATCCTCTTCCTCTGCCATTCCAGCGGGAATTTCAGCCGCCTCCATCCCTGGCGCCGAGGATTAATGAAGGAGAAGCAGTTGCTGGGTTAGAAGCAGAGACTTGAACCCGGGCTCCGGGAAAGGCTGCTGGCAAACCCAGCATTACTCTCTATTGATTATTGATTAATTATAATTATTACTGTTATATTTTCCCTCCGTAACCTTTTATTTTCCCAGAAATTGGCCTCATCTGTGTTTTCTACAACTTAAAGAGTAGCAAACCACTGGTGGTCTCTTAAGAGAGGACCCCGACGGGTTCCTCAGAGCAGAAAGAGAAGTAAAATACATGGGAAAAACCCCAAAAACTTAAAAAAAAAGAGAAAAACCAACAAACCCCCCCATGGGGGAAGAGTATCCAATATTAAAAGAGTTTTAATATTTAGAAGGCGATACTCACTTGAGATTGAAATCAGCCCGAATTGATGTGTGCAGCAGAGACAAATATGGTACAAATCAGTTATAATAATCAAAAATCAGAACTAATGAAAAAAAATAATAATAATCATAAAAAAAAAAGATGTAGAGGGGGAATAAACATAATTTCTCAGTATCTAAAGGAATGGAAAATCCAACACGGAAACTGGCTGCCTCGGGAGCCTGGGGCAGTGAGGGTGAGGGATGGGGCTGGGATGCCAAGAGGTTTTAAGGTTTTTTTGGGGAGCAAATGCCTCTTGGCTGCCCAGGATTTGTTGGGATGGGGGCTTAGAAAAGGGGGAGAGCTCCCCAGAGGTGAAAGGCTTCACAGATGCCGACACGGGTGGGTGGATGGAGGTGGTCACGGTTCCACTGGAGATATTTCAGCCCCCCAGCCTCTCCCGGGGATTGCGTTGGACACAGGGCTTCACCTTCCTGCAGATCAAATTTGGGAAGGTTTTGGTTGGAGAAGGATTGCGTTGTCTCTGGATGCTCTGTAGAGAGGGACCTGGCAGTCCTGGTGGACAACAAGTTGCCCATGAGCCAGCAATGGGCCCTGGTGGCCAAGAAGGCCAATGGCAAACTGGGGGGCATCAGGAAGAGGGTGGAGAACCTCAAGGGAGGTCATCCTGCCCCTCTGCTCTGCCCTGGGGAGGCTCCAGCTGGAGCACTGGGACCAGTTCTGGGTCCCCCAGTTCCAGAAGGACAGGGAACTGCTGGAGAGAGTCCAGCGGAGGCAACAAAGATGATGAGGGGCTGGAGAATCTCTCTGCTGAGGAAAGGCTGAGGGACCCGGAGCTGCTCAGATGGAGAAGAGCAGACTGAGAGGGGACCTCATTGATGCTGAGCAAGAGCTAAAGGGCTGGGGGCAACAGGATGGGGTCGGGCTCCTCTCAGTGGTGGCCAAGGACAGGACAAGGGGCAATGGGCACAAACTGGGACACGGGAAATTCCATCTTGACCTGAGGAGGAACTTCTTCCCCATGAGGGTGACAGAGCCCTGGAAGAGGCTGCCCAGAGAAATGGTGGAGTCTCCTTCTCTGGAGACATTCACACCCGCCTGGATGTGTCCAGGTGTCCAGCCGGCTCTAGGTGACCCTGCTCTGGCTAGGGGATTGGCCTGAGTGATCTCCAGAGGTCCCTTCCAATCCCCACCAGGGATTATAGTGCGATATTCCCCACTGCGCACAGGGCTTTCAAAACCCAACAGGATCAGGTCATTCAGTGGGTGGTTGATGAACAGAAATTGAGGAAAAATACAAAACTAATCCAAAGAAATGCTATTTCCACCACAGCAGGTAAGATTCCTTCTTGCAGTGACAGATGTATGAGGAACATGTGGCATGGCCCGTCCTGAACGCTTTTAGTTTTGGGAAGAGCTTCACTATCACACGTCTCTGCCCTGTCTGCAGCTGATACTCCCCAAAATTGTTAGAATTTAGGCTTTTTAAATAAATTCAGCTCATCTGAGAGCAGGCAAAGGCTGCCATTAGCCCAAAGTGAAGATATCCGTTCCCTTCTAGGTGGCAATGGGAGCATCTGAGCTGCAGGATTCGGAGCAGGGATCATCGGGTACGTCTATCCAAAAGCAAAATCAGGGGAGCCATCAAAATACTGTCTGCTCAGAGCCTGATGGCCTCTTCTTTTTGAACAGGAGTAAGAAAGAGGAGAAAAAACAGTCCAAGGAGGTTTCTGCACCCAACTGGGACATCCCGGTGTGTCCCGGGCACTGGAGGGGACAAAACTGCTCCAGTGTATTTCCTGGAGAATAAGTTTCCATCGTCAGCAAGTTGGAATTAATGATCAAAAATGTCTTCTTTTCTTCCTTTTTTCCCCCATATTTCCTTTCATCCATCCAGGTCCTGCTGCTCCATGCTGAGGCCCTGGCTCTCCAGCACCATCCCGTCAAGCACCAACACAATTCATCCACAGAGGGACGAGGCTCTACTTCCAACTTGCCCAAAATAACCCTTGGAGAAAGGAGGAGGAAGTCTCTCCTCCCCATGCTGACCGGGTAGCTGTCTCCTTCCGTGTCCTTGGCCAACAATTCAGCAGGATTTATCCATGGTGGGAGACCCTCCCCATCCCCTCCACCTTCCCCATCTGGCGCCGGAAAAGCTGTGTACTCACCTGGGTCGGGGGCGATGCACTCGCACTTGTACATGGTCACGTAGTCTGGCTTGAAGTCTGAGTTGATGGGGTAGTATTTAAAAGCCCCGATCATCTTCTTGATGGCATCGTAGATGAAGATGAAGCTGATGAGGGTGGAGAAACCTTCCTCCGTGAAGCGGGTGATGTACTTTATAATGAAGCTGGCGTCGGTGGCCACCAGGATAAGGCACTGTAGGGCAGAGTGCAAGCCGATCCAGAGGCGGAACTCCATGTAGTCGATGCCGTTGCCTCTGGAAGTGGGGACAAGGCCAGAGCAGCCCAGTTAGAGCACACCATGGGTTGGAGGACACCTTCCATCCTGGTACAGATGGATCCTGGTTCCCCCCCAGCATCGCCCGGCACCTACTTGCTGAAGTCGAAGAGCAGCTTCTCGAAGATGAGGATGGGCCCGGTGCTGCTGAGGATGATGAGGGGCTGCCCGGCAAAGAGGCAAAACATAGAGCCTGCCATCGCTGTGCCGAGGAAACTCTCCATGACACCCTGGGGATGGATCAAACCCAGCGTTACGGTGATGCTACACCACATTACATCCTCATGGGCAGCCCAGATGGAGATGGGAGTTAAGGACCTCTGCTTGGAACCATATCGGATGGTTGAGACCATGTTCCCTTGCTCTTGGCATTGACGTTGAGATGGGTTTTCCCTTCCTGCAGGTATTTCAGGACTGCCAGTTCCACTTGGCAATGAGTTTCCATCCCCAGCATTAAAGATTGGCATGGCGCAAGGAAGGTAAAACCCAACCCATCCCGTCCCATCCCATCCCATCCCTGCTTGCTGTCCCCTGAAGTGACACCCCTCCATTGACTCAACCTGGTAGTTGTCCGTAGCGTCCCCAAGCAAGCCCCCGAACGTGATGGCATTGGTGATGCAGCCCAGGTAGATGAACAAGATAGCAGAGATGGACTGGATATGAAAGCCTTCATAGAAGTCACTCGGGAACCAGGGCAGCTTCCTCTTGATATCCAAGTAGAGGCCACCACAAAACCTGGGGAGACACCACAGAGGATCAAGATGCACGTACCTCCCACCAAAACAGATACAGTGCTGCACAAAAGCAGGATTTCACCCCTCCATGGCCCTGGAGACCACAGGTGATCCAGGAGGAGACACCGATGGGTGCTCACCTGCCGGTCCAAGCGAGCTCTTCCCCAATTTCATGGACTTCAGGCATCTCCCCATCATCGCTGCCACCTCCGCCGCCCCCAGCGCCTGCCCCACCAGCTGTGCCATTCATCTGCCCCACTTCATTCAGGGAGAAAACTGATTTCCTGCGGGAGAGAGCCACCGGTGTCAGCCACAGAACCTGCCCCACCGAGCTGGTCCTGATGCAGGGACAATGGCCAAGTCCATGGTGAAGCTCTCTGCCTGCACCATAGCTTGGAAAGATCAAGTGCTGGATTTGCTCAGCACGGGGTTGGGGGGTAAGGCAGATTTTGCAGAGCAGAGATGGCTCTGAGCTGATCTGGGGGGAAAAAAGGCTGAAAAAGCTGCACTTCTGGAAAACCTGCAGATTCCTTCTAGGGATGAAGGCAAGCAAAGCTGCCGTCAATCTCCAGTATCTCCAAACCAGGAGAGACAGGGATGGCCACAGGGCTGGGACCAGCCCCACGTCTCTCTCACCTACCTCTTCTCAGCCGAGGGCACTTTTTTGGGAGGCTCAATCCTGATGTTGGGATCCCACTCGCCCGGCGGCAGGACAATGACTTCATCCAGAAACTCATCTATGCCAGCGATCAGGTCTTCTCTATCCCGGGCTTTGTAGGCAACATCGCTGAAGAGCTGGGGGTGGAGAGAGGAGACGTGTCAGCCTGGGAACAGCATGGAACATCCCCCACGTCGTTATGGGATTTTAGAGCTCATTTGGTTGAGTGATAAGATGAAAATTGATGGTTTTGGTTGGCTTTGGGCAAGGGGGTTCCTGGTGAGGGCTGAGTGTGGCATCTACTCACATCGTCCACCATGAGGGTTGCAATGGCTCTGCCAATCTCGTTGTAGGATTTGGCTTTTCCCGCAGGACCAAGGAGAATAAAGAGGAACCTGGGAAGGGAAAGGCACTGTGTTGGTCACCTTGGACCACCAGGATCCATGTCGTGGGACCACTCAACGTTTCTAACCTGAAGGAGTTGTGCTCACCTGGTGGGGACAGGCACCTCCGTCACCCCTCCCAGCATCGTTGACTGGAGGAGCCGCACGAAAGCCACAAAGGGCTTCTCCAGGAACTCCACTTCTCCCACCAGCACGTTGGAGGCCTCTGCATCCTTGGGGATCTTCTTGATGAACTTATTCTTCAGCTGTTGGAAAGATAAGGGTGGGGAAGGGAGCAGTTGCCAAAATGTGGCTTTTTGCCCTCTTTTCCACACCCCAAATGCAAGAGCTAAAGCCACAGGTTCAAACCTCTTCATCTCTGATGGTCCCAGGACTCCTGGAGGTGGGGATTCAAGAGCCATGTCCAAGAATAAACCAGCAAGAATTCATAAAGCTGACTTTCTTCATTACGCCAAACCAGCATTAAGCCCAAGATTAACTGGAAATCCCAGGCTTGGGGTTCCCTAACGCAACGTGCAAATGGGAGGTTTGCAAAAAAGGGGTCCAGGCAATCCCTCTGCAGAAAATCTGAGTCAAAACCCAGGGATCCTGGAGCAGCATGCATTTCTGCAAGTCAGTTTGCAGCCCAAGGGCTCCCCAAGACTCTATAAAATCATAAAATGGCTGGAGTTGGAAGGGACCTTCAAGATCATCCACTTCTAGCCTCCTGCCATCCCCTGGCCAGGGACACCTCCCACCACACCAGGTTGCTCCAAGCCCCAGCCAGCNGAGCAGAAACAGGGCCCAGCGTCGTGCATGGGGACATGTTTTTGTAGCTCATTTCCTGCCGCCCTCCCCCTTCCCCTCTCCAATCTCCTCCTCGGAGCAGGAATAAATAATTGAAGTAGGAAACCTCGTTCATGGATTTATTCCCCGGGTCTCTTCTCCCCTGCAGCTCTTTCATTATTAGTCTAAAAGGGTTCAATACCAACCCAGGCAGGGTGTTATTATAATCTATATGCCAGCATGAGGGGAGGCATGTGAGCCGGGCAGCAAGCTCTCCCCTTTCTAATCTTTTAAATCCAAATGGAAAAAAAAAAAAAGAAAAACAAAAAGAAAAGAAAAAAAATCATAATAATAAAGCAACTCCTCCAATGCAGCTTGGAACAAGCAAGAGTGGGAGTTAACAGTGACCACTGAGCTTAGTGTAACACTTAAAAAGTCCCTTTGTAGTGGGCCTAATAGGGTGATTAAACCTAAATGCTTTGCATATTTTGGGATTAACCCTCCGCACCCCATTGCTGGAGGCTGACATTTGGGGTTCGTTAGTGGGCTTGAGGAAACGGCCTCAGGTTGTGCCAGGGAGATTCAGATGGGGTATTAGGAAAAATTCTTACAAGGAAAGGGTTATTAAGCCTTGGAATGGACTGCCCAGGGCAGTGGTTGAGGCACCATCCCTGGAAGGATTTAGAAGATGGGTGGACATGGTGCTGAGGGACGTGGGTTGGTGATGGGTTCTTATCAGGGTTAGATCAGTGGTTGGACTTGATGATCTTAAAGGTCCCTTCCAACCTGGACAATTCTGTGATTCTAAGACGCCCTCGAAACCTTCTGCCTCCCCCATATGGTGGCATCCCTGTCCTGCGTCTCCCAGCAACCAACACATGGATTTCCATCCTTGGCTTCCCACTAAACCGCATCCAACAAGGACATCCCTGGGGGGAACCAAGCCCTTATCCCATACTGTCCCCTACAAACCCAAGTTGTGTTTAATTTTCTCTTAGGTTTATGCTGAAATCAGCATCGTCATCATCATCATCCCTTTGCCAACCCAAGTGCTTGGTTGGGATCTACCCCCAGGTCCCTCAGCTCAGCTCCAGCTCAGCCAAGGAAAGGCTCCTTTAGGATCCCTGCACTCTTCTGAGCAACTTTCTTTCCCTGCCGAAAGGCGTGAAGGATTTTTTTTTCTCCACCCTAAGGATCTCAAGCCACACCAGCACCCTCACGTGTCCCTAATTCTGCCCTCAGCTTGCAGGCCCAGGTGTTATTTCTGGGACAGCTTCCCCACGAGTTAGCAGGGATCAATAGACGTATTAATTTCCCTAATTAGGAATCCGTGCGGTTATCGACCGAGTGAAGCCGCACAAGGCTCACATGGACTTTCACAACCACAGAGGCCCTGCCCCATGGTGGGTGGTGCTGGAGATGTTCCCCCACCACATGAAGCTGATGTTTTCAGGGGTATTTACCTGGTCGGTGCTCGGTGTGTCTGAGATGTCGTTCATGCTCCGACTCTGCGCGTGACCTGATGGAGACAAGAGAGAGGAGGCGAGAAACCCCCCTGGTGAAGCACAGCCACGTCTCAACCCCACCCGCAAGGAGCCAGCGTGGTGGGAGGACTTTACAAAGAAAAAACACATTATTTATTAGCAAACCAGGTGCAATAAGAGGACAACCCAAGAATACGAGGCGTTGCCGAGCTCACACTGTGGTTTTACAAACCACGTCTCGTGGAAGTGTTTAAGGCCAGGCTGGATGGGGCTTGGAGCAACCTGCTCTAGGGAGAGGTGTCCCTGCCCAGGGCAGGGGGGTTGGAACTGGATGATCTTGAAGGTCCCTTCCAACTCCGACCATTCTGTGATTCTATGACTCATTTATGGCTGTGGTGGGATCCCCTCGTAATTGCAGTCACCCACCCTCACGTCACAACTTGATGATTTTTTTAATTTTTTTTTTTTCCTGGCTTCTTTTTGGACCACTTCACCTCCCCACCTGTCGGGAGGGGCCCGGGAAGACATGCGGCCGACTCAGTCTGAGTGATAAAGCAAGCTCCGGCGTTTATTGGGATAGCTCAGATATTTATACACTTATTATGCCTCCTTGTCACACACTAATTGGCTAGGCTTCTAAAGATTACATGTTCATACGCCTCCTACTTGCAGTTTCTGCTTCAAGGTTCTCCAACATTCCAGAAGGACNGAGGCTAACAAGAGGATTGCTTGTACAACGCTTCCATGGATCCAGGGCCCTGCTCCCGCAGCTCATCCTGCACCACCCACCCTCCTCCCCAACTTACGCAGGCGGCCGTAGCTCGCGCTCTGCCGCATCCGCAGGTCCTCGGTGGAGCGGTGGAAGGCGGCGCCGGCAGCAGCCGGGCTCCGGACGGGGCTGCGGGCTGGGGGAAAGGAGATGTTAGAGGAGGAGATGCAGGTACCACGGGGAACCCTTAGTGATGCTGAAGGCAAGAGGTCTGGCTGAAAATCAGCTGCTGGGCACAGATGTGACACTTCCAGCGCTGAAGCACCAGGAATTTGGTTTTCCCTCCCACTCTTATTTACACTTCTATCCCACCCATAGCAGTTTTCCCATCAGCAAAGAATAAAGGGCCTTAGCCCAAGTCTTCCTGCCCCATCAGTGCTCTCTTCGAGGCTATATATCACAGAATGACAGAACGGTTTGGGTTGGAAGGAACCTTAAAGCCCCCCCAGTGCCCCCCCCTGCCCTGGGCAGGGACACCTCCCACCACACCAGGGTGCTCCAAGCCCCATCCAGCCTGGCCTGGAACCCCTCCAGGGATGGGGCAGCCACAGCTTCTCTGGGCAACCTCTTCCAGTGCCTCACCACCCTCATGGGAAAGGAGTTCTCCCTAAAACCTAACCCAAATCTCCCCGCTTTGAGTGTCAAACTCTTCCCCCTCCTCTCATGGCTCCCCTCCCTCAACAAAAGTCCCCCCCCAGCTCTCCTGGAGCCCCTTGAGGGACTGGAAGGGGCTCCAAGGTCTCCCCGGAGCCTTCTCCTCTCCAGGCTGAGCCCCCCTGACTGTCTCAGCCTGTCCTCCCAGCAGAGGGGCTCCAGCCCTGTGGGTTCAGAAGTGCAATTTCTGTTACTTAGGAAGATCTGACACTTTATTTGGCTTTTCAATCTCCTAATTCTCCAAAGAAACCTACACTTGAAATTTGCCATGAACATCACACTTCAAAATATTTACACTGGCCACCAGCGAGTTTCATGTGAACGTTTCTCCTCCCTGAGCTGGTGGCGAGTCCCATTTTTCATCTCAGATGTTTAAACTGAATTACTTGACTATAAAGATTTGCCATTCCCCCCATGCCTTTTCATTTTCTGTGTTAAGCCCATCACTTTCTCAGAAAACCTCCTGAATTCCCCAAACTCTTTTTTTCCTCGGGAAAAAAACATCTAGATCAGTTTTGTCGAGCTGTTCTGCACCTCTCTGAAACACCAGCTGCAACCACAGTATCCATCCGCTTTTTTTTTTGTTTGTTTGGGGGGTTTTTTTGTGTTGAACCCACTAAAAATAATGATTAAATTCCCACTGGGCATGATCCTATTTTCAATGTGCCCCCAGTATTTACTCCAATATCATGGAGTCGCCATCGGCACGAGAAATGTTCCTGCCAACCCTCTTTTCCTTGGTGTCCCTATCTGCAAACTCAAAGCGATGCCATTATCTCAGCAAGGAAGTAGGAACACGTAAGATGCCCCAATTTTTCCTATCTACAGGGACTAACCACAGCATTTCAACGTCACGAGCTGTTTTGAAGGCATCTGGGCAAACGTTTGCTCAACTATCTAATTCCTCCTACATGGATGGCGGCTGTTTGGAAACCTGGGGATGCCCACAGGGTGGGAACGTTGCTTATTGACAGCCTCTTCCACGTGTGCTCTGAGCTTGGACGCTGCTGCTCCTGTCTACTCGGGGAGCAGCCAAAACCCGGCAAATCCTGGGCTCCACCAAATGACCTCTGTTTAAACCTAAGTAAATAATCTAGTGTGAAAACAAACAAATCTCCTTTTGTAATGGCTCAAAAATAGGCAGGTTCAACCACGGAGCAGACTGGATTTGTCTGTGGGTTGCTCTGCCAAAAAGCCCCTTGGCCAAGAGACCGCCGACACCTTTGTCCCTCACACAATGCCAATTGTCCATCTCAGCAGACACACAGAGCCACAGAACGGTCACAGTTGGAAGGGACCTTCAAGCCCTGCCAGTGCCACCCCCTGCCCTGGGCAGGGTCACCTCCCACCAGGCCAGGTTGTTTCAAGCCCCCTACAACCCTTCCTTGAACCCCTTCAGAGATGGGGCAGCCACTGCTCCTCCGGGCAACCTGGGCCAGACTCACACCACGCTCAGAGTGAAAAATTCCTTCCTGAGATCTCACCTAAATCTCCCCTCTTCCAGTCTGAAACCGTTATCCCTTGTCCTATCACTCCATGCCTTTGTAAAAAGTCCTTCTCCAGCTTTCTTACAGGTTCCCTCCTTGACATCTCCTTGTCTTCTGGTTACCAGCAACCTCTACCCTTCAAGTCACCAGTGGCAGAGCTTTTTGGGACCTTCTCAATGCAGCAAATGGTTGGGTGCCCAAAATAGTTGCGTTTCCCCCTTCTCTCCTCCTGAGATCTTTTTTCCCCTGGGCTCACTCACCAAAGACTCAAGGAAGCAACCTTGGAACCCAAGGACTCACTTGTATTGGAGGAGACAGACTTTCCGATGTCGGCCAAGGACCGGTGGATGGGCTTCTTGGTTTGGTGACGGTGCTTCCTGAGGAGGACGTAGCTTATCTTATCCCGCAGCTCCGGCTTGAGCAGACCATCCTCAATCTGCTTCTCAATGACATCATCTGCAAGCACCAAATGAGGGAGGTGGATGAGTTACCCCACTACGAACCCTCAACAACACCTATTGAACCAAGTTGATGGGTCTCAGCTCCTGTCTTTGCACATTCCCCTGCAAGTTGGTTTGTATTTGTGTGCAGCACATAAATGCATTTAAATCTGCTCCCAGAACTTTTAGTAGTGGAGAAAAATCCACCTGAAACCACTGGTACCTGACTCCTACCTATAATCTGGGGCAAAGAGTAGCCATCTAAGTCCAGGAGCACCGTTCCTGTCTGTAGACACGTCCGTAGCTCAAAGAGGCTGTGCAGAGACAACGTGGACACGTGGGGCTTGCTCCACCGCTCCCCGCCTTCCTCCACCTTTTCTTCAAACTTTATCCACCTGAAACGAGAGCAGCAGCCGTGGGGATGGGCACGGGGTGGGGATGGTGGATGAGAAGAAAACAAGAGAATTGCTTTTCCCGTGGAGTTCCTCTTCTGCAGCCAGCTCAGAAAGCCTGGACGAAGTCATCCTGCAAGGTTTTTGCCTGTTATTCCAGATAAGAATGGAGAAGTCAAGTACCAACGTTAGATAAAGTGCTGCTTGCACGGTTGTGGAGTGGAGAAAACCTCACGGCTCCACCACTGGACTCAGCCCCACAGATTTCACCCTCCTCCAACTGCTCCCCTCCCTCCCGTGGCAGGAAGGTTGGAACAAGGTGATCTTCAAGGTCCCTTCCAACCCAAACCGTTCTATGATTCAACCTGGGCGTTTCATTCCCACGGTGGGAGACAAGAGGGTTTGCAAGCCCTGGGAAAATCAGCCCTTCCACCTCCTTATTTTCCCTCAATTTTACAAACTGAAGACTTCAGAGCAAATTTGGGAATGGTGGATCACTTCTCCCAGCTCCCTGGGAACTTGGGCTTCACGGAGGGTCAGGCAGCTCTCGGCAAGATGTCGATTTGGGGAAGAAAGCTGCTTTTCCTTTGCAGGAGGTTTGCAGGCTCCGTGGATTAGCCTTCACGGGGCTTAACCTTACAACTTTTAACTGGTACAACTGGGATTTGGGTTCCTGCCGCCACAGAGGGCACAGACGGAAAGGAGGTAGGAGGAGAAGGGTTTCTGGGAACAGCTGATGGGGAAAGGATGGGGAAAGCCCAGGGGTTGTATTGAGTGCCAGGAACGGTCTGTGCTGGGGACAAAACCTCAGAGTGGCCAAAAAATACAAAATCTGGCCATAACGCCCATCACTCCAAAGCTCCCCACCCTGATTTCTCTGCAGGAACCACTTCTCCAGCCCTTCCAACAACGCCGCTTTTATTGGGAGGAAGTTCAAGCTTCCCGCCGTGGCACCCGCTGAGCCCTGTCTGTGCTTGCCCAAAGCCGATTAGGTCCCTTTTCCTTTCTTTTTTGCCCCATTTTCCTGCTGAAAGTGGGTTATTAGCACGCAGGCGGGGCGGGGGGTGGGACTGGAGGCACGTTTCCAGCGGCGCCTTTGCCCCGTCCCCTGAGGCTTTCACCAAGGCTACCGCAAAAACCCCTTCTCCCGCTGTGCTCCGTGCCTTTATTTCCATTCATTTCCATTTCTTTCCATTTCTTGCGGATTTAGCCACAGGTAGCTCTGTTCCCACCTCCTGCAGCTAAAGAAGTTGGACCACTGCTCCCCAGAGAGCAGAAATCCGGGATGTGAGAAACCTCCATCCTCCCACAGGGAATTTGGGAACCTCCATCTCACGCCCTCCCTGATGGAAATCCCAACGCAAGCGTTGGGATTTTGCCTTCTGAGCTTTTCGGGGAGCTGGGGGAGATGAGTAGGTGCAGCCCTGTGGAAAACTTGGGGTGGGAGGAAATGAAGGATTTTAGAAACAGCATCCCCATGCTGCCCCGTTTTCAGAAGGAATGGCAACCAGGAGGATGCTTCAGAGCTTTCCAAATTTTTGGTGATGCCAAGAACTGGCCCGAGAGGTGGGATGAGCACCTGCAGGGCCAGATCCTGCTCTCTTCCCCATCCCTCCAGCAAAACTCCACACCCAGGTTTGGAAATCCCAAGTGCTACTGCAAGGGAAGGGCTTGGGGTGCCTTCTGCATCCCTGACCTCACAGCCCTCCCAAACCCCCCAAAACCCGGCTGAGGAGAGGAAGAGAAAATCCCACCTGGATTTGAGAATTTTTTCCCTTAGATAAGCTCCTAATTCAACCAAGCCAACGCCACTCCCAACTCCTCTAATACTTTTATTAAAGATGTAGTGCGTTGGTTTTATTATTCTTGCTCCAGGAGCAGGAGAAGATTAATTCCTGGCCTGGTCGGCAAAGTCTGGGGGGAAAAATGACCTGGGAAATTGTTCTTTGTCTCTGTTTCCCACTCCCTCTATTCCCGTTCCCCAGTTCTCTGCTCCAATTCAGCCAGTTCCCAGCATGTTACCCTGGATTTTTTCCACCTCTGAGCCCTTTCTGCAGGGCTTTGCCCTCACACTGCAACTGGGAATGAGAAAAACCGTAGGGTCAATCCAGTCTGGGGCGATGTGGGAGAAGATGGGAAACCTTCCTCCCTTCCTCCTCCTCCTCAGCAGGCTGCAGGTGCAAAGAACCTCTAAATGCCACGGGGATTTTTAGATTTCCCTAATTCAGGCATGGCTTCTTTTTAAACCTCTTTAAAAATGATGCTTATTCCCTGAACCCTGTTTCCACACCCAGGGAGATTAAGGGGGAATCTTTATCCAATCAATATGTTTTCAATCCAAAGCATCTTCCCTGTTCCCATCCCCCTCCCCCTCACCTGGCTGACTCCTTCCATTCCATCTCCTCTCCGTCGTGCTGCAGTGTGTCCATCTCCGTGAAGAGCGTGGGGTTGGGAGGTTCATCATCTTCCCCCAGGATGTAGCGGAGGCGTTCGGCAGCCGGTGACACTGCCACAGAAGGAGACAAGATGATCCCACACCATTCCCATATGGAAAAACCCTTGACAGATCTTTCAGGCTATTTAGGAGCCTGAGGTTAAAAAAACACAAGGAAGTTTTCAGGAAAATGTTTAAGGTGAGAGGCTTTGAGGAACAGGCAAACTCTAAGTAATCCTGTCCCAAAATATGGGATGCTGGTGGAAAGGATGACTGGAGACTGCAGAGAAAACAGGAGGGAATATATGGCCTGTATCAGGAACATCAGGGGGAGCAGGACTCAGGAACGCTGGGGAGGCCCCACCTCGAGGACTGTGTCCAGTTTTGGGCCCCTTCCCACAAAAAAGGCCTTGAGGAGCTGGAGCAGGTCCAGAGAAGGGCAACAGGAGCTGGTGAAGGATCTGGAGATCAAGGAGAAGGGTCTGGAGAACTTGTGAGGAGCGGCTGAGGGAGCTGGGGGTGTTCGGCCTGGAGCAAAGGAGGCTGAGGGGAGACCTTCTGGTTCTCTACAACTCCCTGAAAGGAGGGTGTAGCCAGGGGAGGGTCAGTCTCTTCTCCCAAGGAACAGGTGATGGGACAAGAGGAAACGGCCTCAAGTTGCATCAGGGGAGGTTCAGGTTGGATATTGGGAAAAATGTTTACAGGGAAAGGGTTCTTAAGCCTTGGAATGGGTTGCCGAGGGCGATGGTTGGACTCAATGATTATAAATGTCCCTTCCAACACAGATAAGTTTAGGATTCTCTATAGGTCTGGGCTGGGCATCGAGGAATGAGACCACCCCTGTACACAATATCATCAAATTCCCTTCCCAGGAGCATTATGCATCCCATTTCCATGGGGTATCCCATATTTTCCCCAACACCGGGGCCTATTTTTTTTGCCAGGTTAGAGCCACCTCCCAACAGCAACCACATCCCTATGGTCTCCGGCACTGCACATTGGGAGGCAGGAGCTGGATTCCTGAGGGGAAGGTAGATCATTTCAGGGGAATAACACAAATTTACCATTTCTGCAGGAAAAAAAAATAAAATATCCAGTTTCTTGCTACAAGTAAGTGGTCAGGCTGGGGAGGGAGGGCACCTACTGCCTCCTACTCCTCTTTTTTAGGAAGGGGAGCAGGGACACATCACCTGCCTGCAGATCTCCTGACTGATGGGAAAAGGCTTTTTCATCTTTGGTACATTCCCTGTGGCCAGGGGAGGGTGACGGATCTGCTCTCTCCTCTTGGAAAAAAAAACCCACCAGGCCGGGTTTTCTCTTAACCCTCTCTCCACCTTCACCTGCTTTTCTAGTAAAGCCTCATAAATCTGCTCGCAGGGAGGAATAAGACACCCAGGTGGGAATCTGGATGGGGAACAGATGGGACTTCTCCCCACCTGCCCCACTATTTAACGCCAGGCTCCATGGAAATGGTGTATTTTTAATAAAATCTTGGGCCTTCGCCCTCTCCTACAGCCAGAGTTAATCCAGGGGAAACATCTTTATCAGCAAGAATCCTCCCGTTCTCAAACCTGGGAATAAGAAACTCAGGGTAATGCAGTACCCAAAAAAGCAGGTAATTAAACTGTCACGTGTGGACAGAGGGGGTCCGTACTGGGACCAGTGCTATTTAATATCTTTGTGGGAGACACGGACAGTGGGATGGAGGGCACCCTCAGGAAGTTTGCCAGTGACACCAAGCTGGGTGGCGCGGTCGACACGCTGGAGGGAAGGGATGGCATCCAGAGGGACCTGGACAGGCTGGAGAGGGGGGCTAGTGCAGATGGCATGAAGTTCAACCAAGCCAAG
>VXBW01004931.1:49144-65002 GCA_013400375.1 Thinocorus orbignyianus
TTTATTTTCCCTTGGAAAGCCAAAATAAATAAATAAATGGAATTAAAACTGGAGCTTTTCATCCCCTCCTGCTCCCCACACCACAGACACCGAGCAGTGACGGAAATAACCTACCTGGAATCGTTTCCATTTTTCCCCCTATTTCTTCCCGGCTAAATCAAACCTTTGCTGCAAGGTAGGGGGGAAAAAAAACAAAAAAAAACCCCAAAACCCACCAAAAAAGCCCCAAACCTCCAAACTTCCTCCTTTATCCACTCAGGCTTGTTAAACTCCCAAGGCTTAAGGAGCAGATTATAGAGAATATAAAGCACTTTCCTTTCCCTTGGGTTCTCATGACGGGAAGTTACCAAATCAAACGGGATGCGTGGAGGAGAGGTGAGTGCTTTGGGACGGAGGGAGTGAGAAAGGGGAGGGAAAGGAGGGAGGGAGGGAAAGGGGGGAGGACAGGAATTCAAGGTTTGGGATTATTTTGCAGAGGGATTTAGTTTCCCCGCTCAGGGCAAGGTGGGGAAACCACCCCCCTCACCCCCCCCCCAGCCTCCAAGCTCAAGGTAGAGATTTTTGGGATAAACCCCATCCAATTGAGGGAGATTTTCCAGGGGAAAGCAGGGCTGCTGCAGAGTTTTTTGGGATGTTTTTCCTCTGTTTAATGACTTTGCCCCCCCCCAGAAACCAGCCCAGGGTTATTCCCTGGTGGCATTTGCTGCCTGATGAAAGGAGGGGGACGTGGTCCCACTCGTGCCACCGTTGAAGGCAGAGAAAGGACCTGCGAGCAGAGCCCGCTGCAAATAAAAACCACCTCTCCTCGTGGGGAAAAAAGCCTGGAAAACTCTCCCTTCCACACGGAAAAGCAAAGCCAAGCCCCTGCCCGCTGTGAGGAGCTGCGACAGACAGAAACCCAACTGCCAATGTCTACTGGGAGTCTCGGGGGGGGAGGAAAACCAACCCCAACCCCAAGAGATTGACGCCTGCTTTGCTGTGCGAAATGTTAATCTTGGCTAAGAAGACTTAACCAGGCTGGGCAAAGCCTGGGGCAAAAGCCTGTCGGGAACAAGGTGTGATACCCAGAGGATACCTGTGCCCCCAGGACTCCCTCTGTACCCCCCATCTCCTCATCAGCAACCCCCTGGGGTCAAGGACAAGCTCTCAGGGCCAAGGATAAGCTCCCCAGGGGCTTGGAGCAACCTGCTCTAGGGAGAGGTGTCCCTGCCCAGGGCAGGGGGGTTGGAACTGGATGATCTCGAAGGTCCCTTCCAACTCCAACCATTCTGTGATTCTGTAAGAACAGGCCACCCATCAAATCCCAGCCTCAAATCCCATTTCACACCCCACACCCAGCTCTCAGAGACATCCACAGGGAAAAATAAACCTGGGAAGGATCGGGAAAAGCAGCGCCACGTGGAAATACCGGACGGAGCAACGCCATGAAGTGCACAGGGGTGTGTATGTGTGTGTGTGATTTAATCCCGGATTAAACAAAACTGTGAAACCCATTCCTGCATTTTGGGGAAGGACCTGGAATGAAGGGAGGGACTCACTGGTCCTGCTGGCGTTGTCGTTGCCGCTCTCGTAGCAGCCGTGGCCGCCGTCGTCGGTGTCGGAGCGGTCCTGGCGCTCGTAGTGCCGCTCGCTCTCGCTCGTCCTGTCCCGGCTGGAGGCAGATCTTCTCCGGCGCCGCTTCCTCCGGTACCCCCTGGGCACTGGCACCCCAATATAGATGGAGTGGTAATCTATAGACAGGAGGGAGGGAAACAAATATCATATAAAAAACCCCTTTAGAGACCAGATCTGGGTTTTCCTCTCTTGCGAAAAAAAGCCAGGGAGATATCTGCCGTCTTCCCACCAGGCTTAGAACATCTACAGGAGGTTTTCCCCTGTCGTGGATGGGATGCAGGGAACCCAGCACCAGGAGACGTGATGCCTCAGCCATCAGGGAAGAGCCTGCTGCCCATCTGGGGCATCCCCCGGGGTTTTGCTCACCTTCCTCATCGTCGTATCTCCTCCTGGAGCTGCTGAGCCCCCTCTCGCTCATCCCATCCTCATCCTCCAACATGGTCCCACTGCTTGGAGAGAGCTGAGCCCTGGGGAGGAGAAAAGAGGGAGAATTTAACAGGTGCTGGGCAGGGGAACAACCTCCTCACATGCCTTTCCCCACCCCCAGGATGCTCCCAGCTGTGGGAATTCTTCACGAGGGGCTCCAGTGAAATCCCAGCTGGGGCAAGGATGCACTGGGGAGCCGGGATCTTCCCTATGGATGCACCGGGGACGTGCTGGCACCTCCTGCAAGTGCCACCACTCAGGAGCTCTCAGCCCTGCCCCACTCTCCACCTCTGCTCCCACCATGGGTAAGAAAACCCAGATGAATTTCCCAGGGGTCACATCTCCAGCCTCTCATCTCTGCTGCTGCAAGGAAGGCAGGAGTGAAGCCTAGGAGATGATTCCAGAGATTTGCTGGTAGGATTACAGACACAAACTGAGTTCACAAAGGTTGCTTGCTGGCAATTAACACCCCTTGAGTATTTTTTTGGGGGTGGGGGGGATCCCCACAAGATCAAAGAGCTTTTCCAGAAGCAAAGTTCACTCCTCCCCATCTCCCAAGCGCAGATTTCACATCGTCCACGCGCTGTTGCTTCAGGATACCTTCCTTCAAACCTGACGCTTTATTATTCCCCATCCAAAGTTTCTTTGGATTTTGCCAGGGATGCTAATTAATCTCCTAATTATCTGACCTCCAGTGATTGCCTTTCACACTTGACTTGGATGGGAGAACAGTTACTATTCGTGGCAGCCCGGTCGATGCCTCCCAAAGTCACTTTGAGAGCGGTCAGAGAGCCAGCCTCTCCCTGCCCCCCCTGATTCCAGCTGCTCACAGCCATGGCAACACATCACCAGCCACCTCTTTTACAGAGGGATAAGATTAAAAAAAAACAACAGCCCACCTCCCAGTTGGAGCCTGCGCTCCTGAGACCCCACCTGGAGTCCTGGGTCCAGCTCTGGAGTCCTCAACACNGGTCCCTTCCAACTCCAACCATTCTGTGATTCCATGAAAACCAGAACCTGAACAGGGTGTGCACCTGAATAGCTGACAGGGTCCAGTGCCGGCCAGGTGGCCCCTGCTTTGGTTGCCAAATTCTTGAGCCATTTTCCCCCAAGGCAAAGTCCATTTTTAGCCCGATACTGGTTCCAGCCTTAACCCAGTTGCTGTTTGAAGACAACCCTTGATTTAACAGGTTTGGGATTTTTTTATTTCTTATTTTTTTTAAAAAACCCACCCCCTTTCACCCAGGTGCAGGAACCAATTTCTTTTAAGGGCAAACAGCTCTGGCTGGCTAACCATGCCCCAGGCCTGGGGGTATTAAGGGTAACATCACTCATAAGCTCTGGCTTCCAGGGAATAACACTGTGGGGCAAATTTTGAGGATTTTAGGAAGCTGTTGCTGGTAGAAGAAACAGAAAAACACCCACCCAGCTCAAGGCATAAATATTTTTGCTCTAAAAATGAGCTGGTACCTTCTAGTAGATGCAGTGTCACCAATTCTCCCCCCAGGAGATTTCCCCACCAGCTTCAGCGCTGGGTCGGGGTGCCCAGATGATGGATGGGGATGCACAATTCTTCAGCTGGCTCTAAAGTGGGAGGAAATAGGACTTTTGGGGTGGTTTTTTTTTTTTTTGCAATCTAGCTTGGCTGGCAAGAGCTCTACCCCAGCTCTGTTGGGCAGCAAAAAGAACCCGTCTGACAAAAGCCACATCGGATCCACTGATAAACAAAAGGTCCTGATTGATTATGGCTAATTTCTGAGAGTCGTGTATAGCCTAGGACTTTTTTCCTCTAGGTTTTAACATATAAAGCTTTCTCCCCCCCCAAATCCCAGCACACAAACACAAGCATGGCACAGACTGGGACAGCTTCAAACCAGGACTGCAAAGCTCTAGAAGAAGAGCGCTGTTACCTTCACCCATCGATCCCCACCACCCCCACCCCAGTTCTACAAAACCAGTTTTTACTGTTAATAAACTTACCTCGAGCTCCCCAAAAATGCTCAGAAATGGGAGGATGGGGCCACAGGGGAAAGTCACGGGTGCCCGTGGGTGCAGGAGCCCAGACTGCCCTGAGATAGAGCCGCTCTTGCGACCATGGTATCGACGCCCAGTGCCAAATGCTCTGTAGCTCCCAGGTTAAAATGTATTTTGGGAGATGCTGATTGACTTTGGGAGCAGGGAGGCATCACGGGATGCAAATAGATCTCCAGAGAGGATGGGGTATTCACGCCAGGGGAGATCTGGCCATGCGCAGTGATGGTCTCTAGGCATCAGGCCAGCAGGATGTAGGGAAATTCCAGTTGTTCATCCCCAACTTGCAGAATCTGCATCTTCTGGGAGTTTTAGGGTTTTGGAGTTTGGTTTTGGGGGTTTTTTTTTCATCAATTTTACCTTGATTGCTTGGGATCTGGGAGGGAAACTGCTCTATTTTGGGGTTGTTTTTTGTTTCCCTTCATGCAATATCATCTACATCCCACCGTAAGGAGCAGAAAGAAGTTCTTCAAGGAGGTGCAGAGAAACATCACCACCAGCAAGGAAGCTCCTAAAATCCCTGGGAACAATGGGAGAAGCCACTGAGCCATCAGTTTGCTGGGGTTTTTTTGGTGAGGGTCGGGTACCAAAGACGAAATAGTTTGGTGTTTGTCTTTTCATGTGTTGACCATCTGTAAATTTGGATGTTGTGAAAGCCAAGCTCTGGGCTCCATCCAGAGGCTCCCTTCTCCTCCCGAGGTGTCTGCTTCCATTTAATGCCTGGCTTCCCCGCTGCAGCCCAGCCTTTTAACTGGGGTATTGATAAACCTGCAGCAGAGCAGTGCCCGGCACCTCGTCACAATGAACCTCATCATCAAGCCAAAAAAACCTGAGGGCTGGGAGATCAGAGTTCATGCTTTAATGTCATCTGCTAACAGCCTTCCAGGATCTGAAGGGAGCTCCAGGAGAGCTGGAGAGGGACTCTTGGTCAGGAAGTCTAGTGACAGGACGAGGGGGAATGGTTTGAAATTGGAAGAGGGGAGATTGAGATGAGATCTTAGGAAGAACTTCTTTGGTGTGAGGGTGGTGAGGCACTGGAACAGGTTGCCCAGGGAAGTTGTTGGTGCCCCATCCCTGGAAGTGTTTAAGGCCAGGCTGGATGGGGCTTGGAGCAACCTGCTCTAGGGAGAGGTGTAGAGAGGGCATATTGGTAGGGGAGGGATCCTGTGCCCTTGCTTAAATCTACCTTGCCCATTTCCTGGGCATTTGCAGGCCAGTGGTCCACGGGAAGAGTGAACCCGGGTGCCCAAGATGATGCATGAATCGACGTCTCCCCATTTCCCATCACCTGCCAAAAACCAGTATAAATCCAGGCAGGAAAACCCACACCTGACCCGTTCAGTGCTGCCTGTGCCAGGGTCCGGTCCCAGCGGGCTCTGCCCAGCCAGCAAAGGGGTGCAAAGGTGTGGGTGGGCTCCTTGTCCTGTAATAAGGAGAAAAATAACAGGAATTAACTTTCTCTCTACAGATACACGGAAAAACAAAGAGCAGCTGGAATTTAGCCATTTGTATTTCTTAAGGTTTTACTAAACACCTCCTGGAGAGAGGAGGGAAGAGGGAAGAAAAGCAAAATCCACAGAGCCCGTGAGCTGCCTGGAAGAAAACCCCTACCCTTATTATTATTATATATTTATTCCTTAAATGACTCTGCCCACCAGGTTTCCCTGGGCTGCGAGTTTCCCTTTCTCCAATTGCAAAAAAACCCCCAACCCACTCAAACCCACCCTAATTTTGGCCATGCTCTCTTAAAAACATAATAAATCAGTAACTCCCACCCCTGCTCGGCTCTTGTGGTTCACAGCTCCGTTTTCAGCGGGATTTGAGGAAACAAAAGGTTCAAAAATCTCTTGTTCTCAGGTCTGTGCTGGGGATTGCTTCTGGTTGGATTCCAAAAGAAAAGCTGGAAACAGTCAGAAGAGGGAGACAGAGCCCTGCAGTCAGCTCTCACCCACCCTCCTTGGGCATCCAAATAAATGAAGCCAACCTCCAGCTCACAAAATACCCTCTTCATAAGAACCACCACTAAGAAACCCAGCGTTTCCTTTGCTGAGCAGCACTGCAGACACGGAATCAGGGAACTGTCCGAGTTGGAAGGGAGCTCTGGAGATCATCCAGTGCCACTTCCCTGCTAAAGCAGGGTTGCCCAGAGCACATCCCTCAGGACTGCATCCAGGTGGGGCTTGAAGGTCTCCAGAGAAGGGGACTCCACACCCTCCCTGGGCAGCCTCTGCCAGGGCTCTGACACCCTCACCCCAAAGAAGTTCCTCCTCATGTTGAGATGGATCTTCCCCTGTCCCAGCTTGTGCCTGTTGCCCCTCATCCTGTCCCTGGGAACCACTGAGAAGAATCTGGCTCCATCCTCCTTCAACTCTACCTCAGTTGCTCCTCACAAGTTCTCCAGACTCCTCTCCTTGGTCTCCAGACCCCTCACCAGCTCTGTTGCCCTTCTCTGGACCTGCTCCAGCACCTCAACGTCTTTCTTGGAGTGAGGGGCCCAAAACTAGGCACAGCCCTTGAGGCATCCCCAGCACCCAGTCCAGGGGGATGGTCACCGCCCCAGTCCTGCTGACCACACTGTTCTTGATACAGGCCAGGATGCTGGTGGTCTTCTTGGCCACCTGGGCACGCTGCTGGCTCATGTTCAGCCGCTGTTGATCAACACCTCAAGGGCCTTTTCCTGCCACTCTTCCCCCAGCCTGTATTGTCCATGGGGCTGGACAAGTGCAGGACCCATCACTTGGCCTTGTTGAACCTTGGCCATTGGCCCATCAGCCCATCCATCCATCCATCCATCCCGTCCAGATCCCTCTGTAGAACCTTCTTTCCCTCCAGCAAGTCCACACTCCTGCTCAACTTGGTGTCATTTGAAAACTTACTGATGGTGCCCTTGATCTCCTCATTTAGGTTGTTGATAAAGATGTTAAGGAGAACCGGCCCCAGCACTGAGCCCCGGGGAACACAAGTTCATCAACCTGTTGTGCTGAAACATAAATATTATAAAAGCTCATTCCTTACCTGGTCCTTGGAGGTTGGTCTCCAGCAGAAGAGAGTCACCACCATCCCCAGAGAAGCACGTTGCCGCAGTAAAGATGTCTTTGTTTTAAAAATTGATGAGCTCTCCTTTTCCACGTACTAGGGATAAAAACCGAAGCTGCAGTTCATGAGGAAAAGCCGGAAAACTTCAGAAATGGGTGTTTTCTCCTTGTCCAAGCCTTGTTCAAACATCCACCTTGGTCCAGGAGGTGCAAGCCAGTGCCTCCTTGGAGACTTGATTCCTGGAAAAGCCCTTTGGAAAGGCTCTGCAGAGCAAGCTGCTCCATTTTTCCCTTTAGCAACGTCTTTCTGGGCACATCTGGGAATCTACCACAAAGCCACTATTTTTTCCAGGAAATCAGGCTAATTAGAACAATACCCTAAAGAGCAACGATGACAGTGCTACTTCTCTTCCCGATACCTCAACCGGTGTGTGGTGAGCGGAAGCAACTTTGCAAAAAGGAATGGAAGTCACATTTATTGTGTAAAAAAAACCCTGAAAAAACCCAATAAGGAGCTGTACAAACACTGTGAAACATCAAGGTACTAAAAGGGCCCCGGGGAGCTCAGGTGCCCGCACAGTGCATTCCAGTTCTTCTGACTTCCCAGTGTTACTTTACAGTTTTACCCAAAGTATCTCCTGAACCTGAGAAGATAAATCACATTATTTCCACATTCAACATCCACCGCCTCCCTAAAGAGCTTTGCTCCAAGCTGCCTTTCAGTCCCCCACCTTCTCACACTTTGCTGTGGCAGACGGCCCCTTCCTCCTCCTCCTCCTGGTCTTCCTCAGCGTTGACAGGAATGTAGCCTCCTTCCTTGGGCAAGCACCAGCACCAGCCCGCACCGCTCAGATCCACTGCCCCTAAGCTGAAATCCCGCATCTCCAGGATCTTGAAGTCCACAGTGTCCAGCTTGGAGTGGATCTCATCGAGCTCTTGCCAATACAGCCAAGCCATCACGAGGCCAATCACCTGCAAAACACGAGTATTTAAACCACCATAGTCACGTAAACCCTTCCTGGAGGTCTTCTCCTGCAAAGAGGTAGCATCACCCGAACTTCCAAGCCTGGCCATGAGAGAAGAGAGGACAAACTCCAGGGGAATCTTCTGACAAAGCAAAAGGCTCATTGCAAAACTCATTAATGGCCACGTCCATCTCATGAGTTCCCTCAGCAGCCCTGACAGCAGGATGCAGATCAGTTGGATGTCACCACGAGCAGCTCAAAGAGAGGGGCAGAGGTCCAGGCTCTCGCTAAATCACAGACTCACAGAATGCTGTGGGGTTGGAAGGGACCTCTGGAGACCACCCAGTCCCAGCCCCTGCCACAGCAGGTCCACCCAGAGCACGTCACCCATACAGAAATGTGTCCAATAGGATTTTGAACATATTCAGAGGTGGAGACTCCACCACTTCTCCGGGCAGCCTCTGCCAGGGCCCTGCCACCCTCAAAGGCAAGAAGTTCCTCCTCACGTTTAGATGGAACTTCTTATGTTCCAGTTTGTGCCCGATCCCTCTTCTCCTCTCACTGGGTACCTCTGAAAAAAGCCTGGCCCCATGCTCCTGACATCCACCCTTTCAGTATTTCTAGGGGCTGATCAGATCCCCCTCATCCTTCTCTTCTCCAGACTAAACAGCCCCAAGTCCCTCAGCCTTTCCTCATCAGACAGATGTTCTAGTCCCCTCATCATCTTTGCAGCCCTAAAATCAAGATATTGATGCAAGCGTGGTGCCACCCAGGTTATTGCCCACATCCCTGCTGGCTGGCAGGGAACTAAAAAACATTCTTTAAACCTTTAGAAGAGGGAAGGAAAAGTAAAAATAAAAAACAACAACAAAAAAAAACCAAACCAGAAGCACAGGTTTCAAGCACATGGCTTTGATTTCTCCTGATGGGTCCTCAGTGGTGGCCATGAGCACCAGAAAACGAGAAGCAATTTGTAGACCAGGCACTGACGAGGGAGGGTCAGGGTGGCAATCAGAGCGCTGAGTGTGGTGCCAATCAGAGCAATTTCAGCTCCAACTGCATGTTTTCATCCCAACCCTTCACCCACCTTGGCTACTGATCTGCAGAAATAAGGTTTATTCCCGGGAAGATCCACTGTCGGGAGGGGCCCGGGAAGACATGCGGCCGACTCAGTCTGAGTGATAAAGCAAGCTCCGGTGTTTATTGGGATAGCTCAGATATTTATACACTTATTGTAAATTATGCCTCCTTGTCACACACTAATTGGCTGGGCTTCTAAAGATCACATGTTCATACACCTCCTGCTTGCAGTTTCTGCTTCAAGGTTCTCCAACATTCCAGAATCATAGAATAGAAACATAGAATGGTTGGAATTGGAAGGGACCTTCAAGATCATCCAGTTCCAACCCCCCTGCCCTGGGCAGGGACACCTCTCCCTAGAGCAGGTTGCTCCAAGCCCCATCCAGCCTGGCCTTGAACACTTCCAGGGATGGGGCATCAACAACTTCCCTGGGCAACCTGTTCCAGTGCCTCACCACCCTCACACCAAAGAACTTCTTCCTAAGATCTCATCTAAATCTCCCCTCTTCCAGTTTAAAACCATTCCCCCTCGTCCTGTCACTAGACTTCCTGACATAGAGTCCCTCTCCAGCTCTCCTGGAGCTCCCTTCAGATCCTGGAAGGCTGCTCCAAGGTCTCCCCAGAAGGACACTCTCCCTCTCTCCTTGTTTACCATTCTCACAGGGTCTGTGTGACCTTGGCTCTTCTCCCTTGTCAGCGTAACTTGCAGTTCTCCCTGAGGCCTACTGTGGCTAAAAGCCTACTGATGCTAAACACTGAGGCTAACAAGAGGATTGCTTGTACAACGCTTCCATGGATCCATGGCCCTGCTCCCGCAGCCCTTCTGCAACAATCCACCTCCCAGGGGCTCTGGGGTGAGCAGCGGGATACACGCAGTGAGGTTTTATAGATATTTTTCAATGCAAGAGCCAGGGATGGAGAAGGATGAGACCGTCAGGGTTTCTCCTCTCATTTTTGAGGCGAGGTGACATGTTTTTCTGCATAACCATTCCTCATGAAAAAAAAGATCAATAAATAATCCTGTCGCACCTGCACCATCCATCAGCTGGAACCTCCTGTACTGCCACGGCGTGGTGGTTTTGGACCTGGGAAATGTTATTAATCATTTCTCTGGGTCCTAACGGATTCATTAAATAGCCTGGATAGCGGGAATGTTAAGAGAAAGATCAACGGGGATAAGAGCAAAGGGTTCTCCAGCATCTTAAATTAGGGAGCATTTTATCCTCTGGCGGAAATGGAAAAGCGTTTGCCCGGAGGAGGCTGGAGAAACGGAGGTAAAAAACTCCACAGGGAAAAAGCAAATCAGATAAAACGTCACCCAGAGAGCTGAAAGCAAACAGGCAAACACAAACAACACCGGGGTGAAGAGAAGGCTCCGGGGAGACCTTGGAGCAGCCTTCCAGGATCTGAAGGGGGCTCCAGGAGAGCTGGGGAGGGACTCTTGGTCAGGAAGTCTAGTGACAGGACGAGGGGGAAGGGTTTTAAATTGGAAGAGGGGAGATTGAGATGAGATCTTAGGAAGAAGTTCTTTGGTGTGAGGGTGGTGAGGCACTGGAACAGGTTGCCCAGGGAAGTTGTTGATGCCCCATCCCTGGAAGTGTTTAAGGCCAGGCTGGATGGGGCTTGGAGCACCCTGCTCTAGGGAGAGGTGTCCCTGCCCATGGCAGGGGGGTTGGAACTGGATGATCTTGAAGGTCCCTTCCAACTCCGACCATTCTGTGATTCTATGATTCTATGAATTCATTTGCCTTTCAGAGACAGAGAAATACCCCACCATCCACACCAGCAGCCTCTGCCTTGCCTAGAAGTCGCCCTGAAACAGCTCAATATTCATTTTGTCTCACCAGATTCACCTGCCCAGGGTAGGAGGTGGCATTTGGGGAGCTTTAAGGTCCCTTCCATCCCAAACCATTCCATGATTCTGGAAAAACGTGCACCAGTAACCTTTCAGGAAGGTTCCTCATCCCTGCAGTCTGAGACCACCTCTTTCAGAATGGGTGGCTTCATTAGACCTTGGAGGCCATTCCAGCCCCTCAGGGGGATCCAGGAAAGCTGGGGAGGGACTCTTGATGAGGGAGGGGAGCTACAGGACAAGGGGTTTGGCCCTGAAAGAGGGGAGATGGAGCTGAGATCCGGGGAAGAACTTCACTGTGAGGGTGGTGAGACCCTGGCCCAGGTTACCTGGAGAAGCTGTGGCTGCCCCATCCCTGGAGGGGTTCTAGGCCCCCTTTTTTAACTCTGTGAAGTGCTGGATTTGTGCCATCAGGGTTCTTTGCTGGGGAAGACAACTGCAGATGCTGAAAAATCAAAATAAACTCGAAGTCTGGAAATATCTCAGCATCTCCTTTTGTCATCCAAACAGCCCCAGACTGGGTTATCTTACAGCCCCGGTAACTTTCCCACGTGCATCTGTGTAGCTCCCCATTGCCCTCAAAATCCTGGCTGCTGCACTGCACCTTGTTTGTCCCTCTCAGCAGGTAATTCCTTCCCAAACACCCTACGGAATGATTCCAAGCTGCGTGGGGTGACAGCGTTTACCAACCCTGTGTGATGCATTCCCTCCCCGAGGACCAAGCCTGGGCTGTGCATCCTCTCCATCACCTGGGATGGAGGAGCTTGCTTTTCTTGGCCAAGCAAAAATAAGAAAAGCCAAGACTTGGAAAGTCATGGAAATGCCAGCCAGGGACCTGCTCTCCTGTCCCATGTCTGTCCCCTCATTGGTCCCCAAAAGCCACAGAAACCTCCAGGATGGATGCAGGAGGGCAAGGCTGGTTGGATGATGCTTGGAGATGACTCTGCCTCTCTGTGAACTGTAGGGAGAGCCCAGAGCCACCTCTCCTGTGTGGATCCGGATAAGGAGATTGAGCTAATCCATATTCAACAGCAGAGCCTTGAAGGATTTAAACAGTTTTAAAGTAATATTTAAATGCACGTCAAGCTTTAGCATTATTTACTTCTACCAGCGTGTCATCACCGGGCAGATTAAAATCCCACCACTGATACAGGGAAAGGACCAAGGCAGCAGAATCCTTTGAAATGCCAAATTTCAAGGCAAGCATGTCATTTTTTTTCCCCCACCCTAATCCAAACGATAGCTCAGAGATTTGTGTTTGCAATAAATTGCCTGCAAACCAATCCAAACTCTGCAAAACCAGCCAGGCCAGGGGGCATCCTCCCTCCCTGCTCCTCTCTCCTCCCGACAGCGATGGGACAGCTGGAATATCCTGGTTAAACAGAGGATTTCTTGGAAATTAAATCACTCCGAGGCCTCAGTCAGCAGCCTGCATCCCACCTCCTTTGCTTTCCTCTGAGTTACGACCCAACTTCCATTCCAGCTCGGCTCTAAATATCCTCTTTCACTTAATGAGAACAGAAAAAGCTGTCAGAAATATCGATGCCTTCAATATCTCCGGCACCGAGGGCATCATGTTTTCCCTGAGTAAAGAGCCTTCCAGGGCCAGCACTGATTTTATTGCCTCGCAAGATGAGGGAAGGCGTGATTGCAGAGGAGCATGTTAACAAAACCTATCAAATCCCAGCCTAAAAATATTAAAAAGCTGCTTCTTTTCCCTGCCTTCCCCGCCCCAGGGCGGCAATCACCAGCGAGCGAGGGGAGAGCTGCTCGGGAGTTACTGCTCCTGGGTCATTTAAAGTTGGAAAATTGCCTCTTTTTTTCATCTTTTCCCCCCCACACACTCTTTTTTCCAGAAACCACCACTGTCTCAGGAGGTCTCTCGTCTGCCGTTTTCGGATCTTTTCCCAGTGGTCACTGGGAACCACTGAGAAGAGTCCGGCTCCATCTTCCTTCAACCCACCCTTCAGATACTTTTAAGCATTAATAAGAATCAAGGAATGGTTGGAGCTGGAAGGGACCTTCAAGATTATCCAGTTCCAACCCCCCTGTCCTGGGCAGGGACACCTCCCACCACACCAGGGTGCTCCAAGCCCCATCCAGCCTGGCCTTGAACCCCTCCAGGGATGGGGCAAAAAACAGGGATGGAAAAGAGCACCCAAAGGATGCTCGAGAGCAGGGTGACAGGGTGATTAAGCACATCCCACTGCACCGTGGTCCCAACAAACCCAGCTCTGGCCATGGAGAAAATAATCCCTCAGCCCAAGGAGGGTCTTCTGCAGGCAAAATTTTCTGCAAGAAAACCTTTTCCTGTGCAAACCTCACTGGTCTGTGCCTGGCTCGGGAGTTTCTTGCCCACTTCAGGCGGCCATAAAGCCGGATCCTGCTAAACAGAGGAGTTGAATCGTTTCAAGCTTCCCCCAAGCTAATCAAGTAAAAGGCAAAGCATTTATCTTTTATTGGCTTTTCCTTCCATAAATTGATATTTATAGACTGGGCTCTTGTAGAGAGGTCATGGACTGCAGATGGAAAAATCCCTTTTATTCCCCTTTTCTACTCTGTCAGGCACGCGTCAGCCGCTGGAGAGCACACCGCCTTCCAGCCCCTGGAGCAACTAAGATATTAAAAAGCAAACAAAATCCAAATTAATCTTGCAAAGAAAAAGAGAACTTGGGCAATTCCACAGCCCTTTACAGGAGGAAACATTTGCCATTACTGTCACCAAGAGACGAAGGTGCCAACCTTACAAAAGAGCCGTCGCAAGCCGAACGCTGCATCTTTGAGAACTGAAAGAGCTGATCTTCTGGATTTATACTCTCGGGGGGGAACACCTACCCCGGCACTGATGCCTCATAACTCTGTAGCTGCTCCCAGAGCAGAGCTTTGGAGATGGATGAAATATCAAAGCGAAGCCGAGGAGGCAACAATTTACTGCGGGGTCGGCTGTGCCGCAGAGTCAATAAATATCAACCCCTGGCAGCGAGCTTCCAGAGAGATTTTCCCTTTGTAATTGAATTTGGGCCATTTTCTGCTTCTTTAGGATGGGGGAAAAGGGGCTGAAGAGCCTTGTTGTGTGCTTGGTTCTCACCATATTACAGTGGCTACCTCTTCACCTTGCTAAGGAGGATGAAATATCGGAAAAGAGAGAGCTGGGGCTGTTCAGCCTGGAGAAGAGAAGGCTCCGGGGAGACCTTGGAGCAGCCTTCCAGGATCTGAAGGNATTACAAGCTCCCTCTGCCTTGCACCAGCCGGGACAGAGTCTGGCAGCCACGTGGTGACATTCCCAGACAGCATTTTCCCTGCTTTGGCACCCACTCAACACCCAACAGGACCCAGCAGACTCACAGCTTTCCCTGAACCCAATTAGAAACTCCCTCACGTGTGAGAGAGCAAAGTCAAGCAGCCTGCCCTGTGCTCTTGGCCCCTTGCACAGATATTTGGGGAAAAGCTGAGAAAACTTAAAAATTCAACACCTTTCTGCACGGTGGAAAGTCAAAATTTGATGGTTTCCTACTTCTAGGCATGATGGAAAGACAACACTGAAAGCAGGGCTGACCCACTGGCCGCAGGCACCCTGTGTCAGCCTGTGCTTTCCCTGGGTCCTTCCTGTAGAAGAAGGGCCAGTTGCTTACGCCAAATCCAAGCACAAATCTCAGCCACTTGGATGGGGAACATCAGGCAAGCTCCAACCCCCAACCTCTGAGCCCTCGAGCTGCTCATCATCACAGACAAAAGACCCCAAGGAAGAGCAATGCTTTGAGGAAAACTGAGCAAAACCCAAAGCTGGACTCGGAAGGTGGATTATGAACCCAAGGTTCTCCCCAGCATCCACCACCACGAAGAGGCACATGTCCTGTTGGGGACATGACAAATACCTCAGGGTCAAAGATGGGACACATCAACACATTCACTCTTCCCAAAGTTCAAGGCACTGCCACCTCCCCACATCAACAGTGCCAACCTCTTCCTCCTCGGATTGGCAATTCAAAGACAATACTCTCAGCCCAGCATTCTGCTGGCAGCTGCTGGGCATGAAGCTGTTCCTGGGTTGACAGCTCCTGGCAACACAGATGGCCATTTATAACTTAATTCCCTCCAAAGCTTGACAGAATCAAATCTGATTTATATTTAAAAGCTGGAAGTTGTGAGCAGATGGGGAGAAGGAGCTGCTTCATCTGAAGAGCGTTTAGCAGCACGCCAGAAAAAATCCTAACGCTTGCTCAAAAGCACTTGATATTCATCAAGGCTCAGCAACCCTTGTCGCCAGCACTGGTTTTCCTCTCCATCCTTCCCAGTTAAGAGCATCATGTCGGCAGGTTAATGGGGAACACTACAGGTGGCTCCTGTAATGGCTCTTGACGCCCTGCGAGGCAGCTGGAAGGGGTCGCCTCGATGACGGCACTTTCTCACCCCGTTTCTGTCCCCCTTACTCTTCCCGGTGGCAGCACAGCAGAAACCCATTTGCTCATCTGCAAGCTTTGCAGAAAGCACTTTAGAAACGCGGAGCATCCCAGCGAGGGCCGGGCACAAACCGTTCCCCTGCCCTCGTTTGTCATTTGGACCGTGCAAAAGCTCCCACAGGAAAGTCCATCCTTGGAAAAATTAGCTCAGTGCACCGTATGTTTCCCCAGAAGCTTCTGCTTTTTTCACACACACACACACACACACACACACACACACACACACCTTCTACCTGGTCACTGCAAGCGAAACACATAAAAAAAGAAAATAATTTCATCCCCATCTAGAGAAAACCCCGTACCTGGAAAGCATTGCCAAACACCGCCAGCGACAAACCCAAGGGTACTTTCCAATGAGATAAAAAGAAAGCTTCTGCTTGCAAGTCTTGAAATGA
>VXBW01004931.1:79510-93322 GCA_013400375.1 Thinocorus orbignyianus
AAAACTCCACCCCCAACCCATCTTTGGGCCTCACCAACCGCATAACTCCAACCCCAACCCATCTTTGGGGCTCACCAACCGCACAATTCTCAGCTCCAACTGATTTGAGAGTATCAAGCTGTTTGTGCAAAGAAAATGGATTTTGAGAGCCCGTGAGAGGGTATTTCCGATGTTGTTCTCCTGCCCTGTGCGTTCACTGAGCCAGCAGAGATTGAGATTAGCTCTTTAATTGTCTGATCGATTGCAAGGGCAGGATTAAATTGAAAATGGCAAGGTTCCTCCAGCAGAAGGCGGGTGGCCAGAAAGGACATCTGTTGGAAGCATTTACCATCTCGCCAGCTCAGCTATAACTCAAACCTGTCCTTGCAAATGCAAGCCAGCCGTTAACATAATTGAGGCGAGGAGCTTAATGAGTCCTCCAGAAAAAAAAAAAAACCAAAAAAAACAGCAGGTTTTTGGCTGAGAGTCTGCACAGGGAGTTGTGGTGGGGGCTCTGGGTGGTGCTGGAGGTCCATCGTAGCTGTGGAGCATGACAGGAAGCTCCAGAAGAGCAAAAGCAAGGAAAAAATTGCATTTTCTTGGGTTCCACTAACAGGTATTTGAGGACTTTCCTCCCCAGTGACACGTGGGGTTGCAGTTTGTCACCTGATTTGCCACCTGGTTGCACCCACCTTGTTTTCAAAGATGATCTCGATGAGTATCAGCAGCAGCTCCGTGAGGAAGATCGCCAGAAGGACCCAGAAGAACTGAAAAGAGAAAGGGAAGGATTAGCCCTGCTCCAAGGTGGGGTGTGTCCTCTAACAGTGGTTAACCACAACAAGGGAGACCTGGAAACCCAAGGCTGCTTTGAAACACTTAGAAATCAGATCATTTCATTACGAGCTCCTCAGAGAGCTGCAAAACTCCTCCAAAGATCTTGGTCCTCGCAGGCCAAGCGGTTGGCTCCCTTAGAGAAATAGTTGCAGGGAGGAAGGAAGGATGGATGGACTCAGAAAGAGAAACCAGATGCCAAGGGCCAAATTCTGCAGCGGGAAATGGGGAAGAACTTCTTTGCTGTGAGGGTGGTGAGACCCTGGTCCAGGCTGCCCAGAGAAGCTGTGGCTGCCCCATCCCTGGAGGGCTTCAAGGCCAGGCTGGATGGGGCTTGGAGCACCCTGGTGTGGTGGGAGGTGTCCCTGCCCAGGGCAGGGGGTGGCACTGGATGGTCTTTAATGTCCTTTCCAACCCAAACCATTTTATGACTCTATTACCCATCCCCTAAAGTACAGACAGCATCTCATGATCTGCCAGAACTGATCATAGGAACAGATTTAGGCTGGAAACCAATGTTCTGATGGAGCAAACAACTGGAAGGTCCGATGTTCTTGCAGCCCACACCCATCCGTCTCCTAACGCTCTGGTCCCTCTCTGAGAGGTCCCATCGGGCGTTGCATTTGGCTTTGCAGGGAAACTCTGCTCACCTCACCCTTGTCTCCCCAAGGCCACCTCCATCAGCGACTTTGAAGACTCGCCAGGAAAAGGAAGGTGGAAAGTTACCATGGCAACCAGCTAAAAATCCAAAAGTGAGTTAAAAAAAAACAGGAAGAGGGGGGAAGGAGAGGTAATTTCCTACCTCGCTATTCCCTCTGACCACCGGTTTATTAGAACAGCCTGGGTAGGAAGGCAGGTCATGCAGGGACCTGTAAGCCCAAAAATGATTTCCCAAACTTGGCAAAACCACAACAAAACACCCCTTTGTGCCCCAAACCATTGGGATTTTTTAATTAGCCACCAATTAGCCAACCAGTTCTTGCACCGGGCTCGTTTGCGAAGAGCCAGCCAGCGCGGAGGAGCAGCACCCAGGTTCATCACCACCTACATCAGCTCCTAACGGGCCAGGTATAATTAGGCAAGGAATCTGATAATTAGGGAATACAGTGAACCGAGCACCTGTCATCTGGTGGGCAGAGGTGATATGCAAAACACTGCCTGTGTCTAAATGGATATAATTTATTGGGTTTTGGGGGGAGGAGACCCAACGTGGTGCAGCTCATGGCTTTCCCAAGCAGGACATGTCTAGGTCTCACAACGTGGCAGGAAGAAAGAGAAATTCCATTTTGGAAACGTGTTTGTTCTTCAACCTTAGTTAAAACCCAAGAAAGAAAAAGAGTTTTTTGCCCTCTGCTTACAGGGAAAAAGTACAAATTCTTACTGATCTCACCATGCCCTTCAAAGTCCAAATGGAGACCACTCCTGGATTTGTGGGTAGACCAGAGCACCAAGAAACGCTTCAAATTCAGCTGGACATGGCACACTGAGCCTTTCTTCTCGCCAAACTCCTCCGAAAGCACCAACCCTGCAGCTCTTCCTCCCCCAAAAAATCAAGAATTTGAACCCAAGGGCAAGTCCAAAGATGAGATCTTAGGAAGAAGTTCTTTGGTGTGAGGGTGGTGAGGCACTGGAACAGGTTGCCCAGGGAAGTTGTTGATGCCCCATCCCTGGAAGTGTTTAAGGCCAGGCTGGATGGGGCTTGGAGCAACCTGCTCTAGGGAGAGGTGTCCCTGCCCAGGGCAGGGGGTTGGAACTGGATGATCTTGAAGGTCCCTTCCAACTCCAACCAGTCTATGATTCTGGCCAGGCATCACCACTCCCATCCTCGAGAGGTGGAAAAGGCTGCAGAGGAGGGATGAGGAAGGTGCCCAAGGATCTCACCCATCGCGTTTCAAGGAGAGAAACTCCCCAGTAGAACTTTCATCCTGCTGGAGACAGCCAGATTGAGGAGAACTTGCTCAATTCTTATTCAATTAACACTTATCACAGCCAGCTCCCTTCAAGGACCTCACTGACCCGAAAGTTCACAATAAATTATACTGCTTAATGTCCCCAAATACCTCAAAACAAAAAGATCATAGAATCATAGAATGGTTTGAGTTGGAAGGGACCTTCAAGATCACTGAATTCCAACCCCCCTGGAATATTGTGAGGTTCCAACAAGCCAAGCTCCAGTGTGTTTCTAACAAGATTCTGGATGGGAGAGGGATGCTCTGATTGCCAGGGATGGGGCAGGGAGGAGGGAAGAGCTCCTGGAGCAAGGTGAAAGCATGGGAGCAATCTGTGATGTTTATTTAATATCAGCAACTGTGAAACACAGCTGGGATCTCACAGCATGGCCAGGGAGAGTGATCAGCTGCCAGAAGTGCAGGGAAACAAAGGAGAGGGGGAAAAGAGGGGAAAAAAAAGGAAATATTCAAAAACCTTTCCTTTCTACCCAGCACCAGGAGCTTCTCGTGTGGCTCCAGGGGGCTGATAAGGGAAAACATTTGCTTCTTGATGATCCATTACTCGCTTCAGCTCAGTGGCAGGGAAGGACGAGATAATCAGAGCGATAAGGAGGCTGGTGGTTTCTAGAGAGCCCCCGATACCAGCCAAAACCAAGACAACAAATAAACCTCTAAATAGATTCCCAGCACTTTGCAGTACCTGGGAAACCAGAGGTTGAAGATGCTGCTCTGGAATCCTTCTGCCCTCTTGATGAATTTAACATTAAAACAGCACAGGCAGATCAAAACCAGCTGCCTAATTTAAGAAATCAGGTGGGGTTTTTAACTAAGAAAAAGTTACCGGTCGTACTTAAAAGAAAAGCCTCTGCGAGCCCCACAGGATGAGACCTTCAGAAGGGAATGGGGGAGGAACAGAGGGGTCTGACCCCACCTCTGTGAAGAGTGGAGAGAATTTTATTCTCTCTCTAGGCCCTACATTCACCCGGGTCATAGAATCATAGAATGGTTGGAGTTGGGAGGGACCCTAAAGATCATTGAATTCCAACCCCCCTGTCCTGGGCAGGGACACCTCCCACCACACCAGGTCCCTCAAAGCCCCATCCAGCCTGGCCTTGAACCCCTCCAGGGATGGGGCAGCCACAGCTTCTCTGGGCAACCTGTTCCAGTGCCTCACCACCCTCACACCAAAGAACTTCTTCCTAAGATCTCATCTAAATCTCCCCTCTTCCCATTTAAAACCATTCCCCCTCGTCCTGTCACTAGACTTCCTGACCAAGAGTCCCTCCCCAGCTCTCCTGGAGCTCCCTTCACATCCTGGAAGGCTGCTCCAAGCTCTCCCCGCAGCCTTCTCTTCTCCAGGCTGAACAGCCCCAGCTCTCTCAGCCTGTCCTCACAGCAGAGCTGCTCCAGCCCTCCCAGCATCTTGGTGGCCTCCGCTGGCCCCGTTCCCCCAGGTCCATGTCCTTTGTGTGCTGAGGACTCCAGAGCTGGACACAGGACTCCAGGTGGGGTCTCAGGAGCACAGAGCAGAGGGGGAGAATCCCCTCCCTGGCCCTGCTGCTCACCCTTTTGCTGCAGCCCAGGCTGGGGTTGGTTTCTGGGCTGCCAGCGCGCACTGCCGGCTCCTGGGGAGCTTCTCATCCAGGAGCACTCCCGAGTCCTTCTCCTCAGGACTGCTCTCCAGCCACTCTCTGCCCAACCTGTGTTTGTGCCTGGGATTGCCACCTCCCAGGTGTAGGACCCTGCACTTGGCTTGGCTGAACTTCATGCCATTTGCATTAGCCCAGCTCTCAAGTACCTTGGGGTATCTCTAGAAGGAACCAGTCGTTCCCTCTTGAGAAACGGGAAGAGATCCAACGTGCAGCCGCGTGAAACCCACCCGGTGCAGAGGAGAGCAATAAATACACCTTTCACTTCCACCTGGGAGGCCACTAAACCACCCCCTTCCTCACCTGCCTCCTCCTCTGCCTTCCTGGAGACCACGGAGGCGTCCACCTCCCCACCACCTCCCCACCAACCATCCCTCTGCCCCGTTTCACGTGAGCGCGGAAAGACGCATCCGCTGCTTTTGTCCCCAAAGTGAAACTTTAAGTGACGCTTTTAAAGAACTGTTTCTTCCTTAATGACACACCGGAGCTTTCTCCCACGCAGAGTGGCCTTTTCTAAAGGTTTGCTTTTCTCCTGACAGAGGCTGGCGTGCAGCTCTCCCTCTGAAATCCCAAATCATTGTTTATTCGCGCGTAGAAACAACCTGCGCGGTTGCTTTGAAGCACGAAAAAAAACCAACCCCAAAATCTGTCAGAAATGTCTCCTACACAGATAAAAAGAGGACAACAAAGCCCAGATGAGGAGATTTTTGCAGAGCATCTTCTGGTTTAGCAACACAGCAAGAACCCTCCTCCCAGGACACGGTTATAGTCATGCAAATAATTTCCTTTCATTTAGGGGGCAAGCGACACGGCCCTCCTGCCCACCCACCCAGGCTGGGGCTCATGACCCCTCTCTCTGGTTTTCACCTGTGCATTTGCCAAGCCTTGAGTCAAAATATACATTTCCTTTATGCTAAACAACCAAAAAACTTGGTTTTAACCCCAAAAGAGCCAGTAGCCAAATAATCAATGGGGATCCCCCTGGGTAGGCACCATGGTCCGTTCTCCACACCCCAGGACCAGCCCTATCTCCACCACATCCCACGGATGCCTGCTCTGCCCCTCTAAAGGCCAAATCTGGTCCCTGGATGTACCAAAAAAACCCCTTTCGATACATTTTGGGCCCTTATAGCCTGCAGCTGGGTCCATTTTTGGCTGCTATTAACCCTTCCTTGGCTATAGCCCTGCTCCTCGCTCTCCCACCTCAAGACCAGGAGGGATGCTGCCGCTAGAACACACTCACATTCCCTGAAACCTTAAAAAAAAAGGAGCTCTTTATGAACAGGGATAGATGTTGCCTGTCAGACTCCCTTTCCTCCATCAGTTCCCTGAATGATGCCTCCTTGCAAATCTGATTTATTTCAGAGTTTGAGGGCCAAGCAATCAAATTTCCCCTCTTTCCAAAGATCTACCTGTTGCTTTCCCCCTCAATCAGGAAAAAATATTTCAATGGCTCAATTGGCTCGATCGACTGCTCCAGGCAATCCACCAGGAACTCTTAATGCAGATTAAACCACTCAAATGCTATTAATATCATCCCAGACTTGGCAAAAATACCCCCTCTCTCAGCCTTAGTCGGGCGCCTCCATTGACAAGCATCGACTTTGAGGGATGCAGCACAAGGTGGAACCTCAATTTATTACAAAATAATATTGAGAAGGTAAGGAACTCCAGAGATCACAGAATCATGGAACCAGGGAATTGTCTGAGTTGGAAGGGATCTCTAGAGACCATCCAGTCCCACTCCCTTAAAGCAGGGCTGCCCAGAGCCCATCCCTCAGGACTGCATCCAGGCGGGGCTTGAAGGTCTCCAGAGAAGGGGACTCCACACCCTCCCTGGGCAGCCTCTACCAGGGCTCTGACACCCTCACCCCAAACAAATTCCTCCTCATGTTTAGATGGAACTTCCCATGTCCCAGCTTGTGCCTGTTGCCCCTCGTCCTGTCCCTGGGAACCACTGAGAAGAGTCTGGCTCCATCCTCCTTCAATGCATCCTTCAGATCCCTGGGAGCATGAAGAAGGTCCCCCTTCAGCCTTCTCTTCTCCAGGCTCAAGAGTCCCAGCTCTCCCAGCCTTTCCTCACCAGGGAGATGCTCCAATCCCTCCAGCATCTTGTTGCCCTACACTGGACTCTCTCCAGTAGCTCCCAGTCTCTCTTGAACTGGGGAGCCCAGAACTGGAGGCAGGATCCCAGTCGTGGCCTCCCCAGTACAGAGCAGAGGAGAACAACCTCCTTCCATCTACTATAGATGTCCATAAATAATCCAAGCCTGGAGGATTTCTGGAAGGATTTTGTACCGTCAGCCCTTTCCTGGGCTTTCCAGCAGCTAATTCCCACTAAATCACTGCCAGGATAGCTGTCATTATTGCAACGGTTAATTTAATGAGCAGATTGGGAAAAAAAAACAAAAAACCCAACAAAAAAACCTCCCAAGGTGGGAGCACCAAGGAAAGAAATGGAATGTGCTGGGAGTTTGCTGGTGATGCTCAGTGCCTGAGGCTTGGGAAGAACAAAGTATGCTTTTTGCTGCTCCCAAAACCTCCCCAAACTGCTCCTGGAAAGATGGTGAATGGGGACTCTGCACTATAATTAGCCAATAATTAGCGTGGCAAAAAGAATCATTAATTCCCCCAGGGCTCCAGCCGCCCTCGGAGCTAAAATCCTGGCCAAACAAATCCAGGTTCAAAGCACGTTGTGGTGGCGAAAAAGCCCCAGCCAGGAGGGGAGCAACACTTTGCGGGGGAGATCGGCCACAATTTCTTGCCCAAAACTTCTTCTGCCCCCCCGGGGGTTCCCTGCTTTGTCTCAAGCAAATGAAATAATAATCATTAAAAAGGATTGAAACCCGTGGATTTAAAGGAGAACAAATTAAATGGGTAAAAAGAACTGGAGGGTCCCTGCAAGGCTTTTTCTCCCTGTATTTTTGGGTGTTGGAGGCTTTTTGTGGGTCCGTCCCCCCCAGGAGAAGGTTGTGGAGGCAAATAGGGAATGTGAGGAGCATCAGCACCTCGCTACTTGCCTGTTCCCAAGCCCTCTAGCATCAGCTCCAGTCCTGAGCACAAAGCTGGGACTCTCCACCTTTCTCTGAAGCCTTTGCATCCAGGTCTGGGATGTTCCCAGCTCCTCCAGCAATCCTGAACACTCACTGCTGCGCAAATCATGGAACCAGGGAATTGTCCGAGTTGGAAGGGATCTCTAGAGACCATCCAGTCCCACTCCCTTAAAGCAGGGTTGCCCAGAGCACATCCCTCAGGACTGCATCCAGGCGGGGCTTGAAGGTCTCCAGAGAAGGGGACTCCACACCCTCCCTGGGCAGCCTCTACCCTACATGTNAGAACAACCTCCTTCCATCTACTATAGATGTCCATAAATAATCCAAGCCTGGAGGATTTCTGGAAGGATTTTGTACCGTCAGCCCTTTCCTGGGCTTTCCAGCAGCTAATTCCCACTAAATCACTGCCAGGATAGCTGTCATTATTGCAACGGTTAATTTAATGAGCAGATTGGGAAAAAAAAACAAAAAACCCAANCAGCACTGCCCTGAGAGAGGTTTTTTGCACGATTTTCTCCCCTTTTCTCTGTTGGATTGGGGAGAAAACACCCACCAACCCCAGCTGCTTGGACCAGCTCAAGCCCCCAAGTGCTCCTCCACACAAGGATTCTTCTGATTGCTTTCATTCAGGGCCCCCAGGGTTGCAAATCACTGCAGGAGCTTGACTCCCTTCAGGGGGGAATTTATCTTCCCAGGAGAAGGACAATTCTCCATCCACACAATAGCTCTGTGATTGCCAACCATTTCCCCACAGCCCTACTCCCTCGCTCCCAATGGATCTGCCATTTCCCAGCGTTTAATCTCCTTATTTACACCTGCAATCAGGGGCTGGAGGTGGGGGGAGGCACTTTTCAAAAACCCCAGCTGGGGAAGTCACCCCGTGGGTCAACCTTGTGAGTGAAAATCCCAAATTCCAAATAAAAGGAACAGCGAAGCTGGTGGCAGTGGCTGGAGTTTGCCTTCCACATCTTGCTGTGGCTGAGATTTGGAAATAGCAGCAGAGATAGAAACAGACATTTATATACATCATTTTGTTTCTATATCTATATATAATCATAGAATTGGCTGGCTCCGAAGGAACCTTGGGGGTCATTGAGTCCAACCATCAACCTCACTCTGATCAAACCCATCACTAACCCACATCTCTCAGCACCATGGCAACCCAGCTTTTGAATCCCTCCAGGAATGGTGCCTCCACTCCTGCCCTGGGCAGCCCATTCCAAGGCTTCAGAACCTTTTTCCCTATAAACATTTTGCCCAATATCCAACCTGAACCTCCCCCGGCACAACTTGAGGTCCTTTCCTTTTCTCCCATGGCCTGTTCCTTAGGAACTGGTTTCAGATACAAGGATAGAGTACTTTTGCCAGGATAAGCTGCATCTCCACCAGGAAAACACTAATCCAAGGTTGCTCCCAGACAGACCTACAACCCCTTTGAGTGGGCAAGACCCCTGTGGCTCATTCAAGGTGGCAGAGGAAGGCAGAGGTGGACATGCCAACCCATGCTCATAGCCTGGGCTCTTAGGGGTGCTCTTTAAATCCATCTTTTTGGTCTGCTCCAAGCTTACAATGCTATTTCCTACAAGAAGAGGCAAAAATTATGGATTTCACCTCCATGCAGAGGTGAAAATACCTCCTGTATTTGTGCAACTGTGTAATGCCCGTGGGGGGAACACCCACATTTATCTCATCATTGAGGGCATTTCCAAAATGCCCCATTGCCACCATGCTCTCCTCCTCATGCTGATGCCCATCAAGCTGAATGAATCAATGGGGGAAAGAGTTTTTCAGCTCCAAGGCTGGAACTTAGGCTGAATTCCTTATCAGAAATGGATAGTGGTTTGGTGGAACCGAGGTTTAGTGGCTGGACTTGGCAGCGTTGGGTTAATGGTTGGACTTGATGATCTTGAAGGTCCTTTCCAACCTAAAAGGATTCTACCAATCCATGAAACATCACTTCATTTATCTGCTCCTGGAAAAGAGATAATCAATGGAGTATTGGGCCAACTGTGCTGCTTTGCCACCAGCTAAAGGCGGGGGGGAGCCTCCAGTAACCCTAAAAACCCACCACCCAAAAACAAGGTATCTCCACACACGAGACGAACATCCCCTTTCTTCTATCCTAGCCAAAAGGGATGCGAGCATTATTGTGTGCTATAATTTGCACGGATATCACTTTCTTTATTCCACATGGCAGGCGTGAAGCTGCTTCTATCCCACAGGGTAAAAAAGCCGACCCAAATGGGCAGGATTATCTCTTTTCCTTCAGCTGCGCCCATCACAGAATGGATTCGGCCGACAACCTGTGAAATACAGTTAATGAGCTTGGGCTTCTGTCGCCCCGAGTCACTCCAAGGATGAGATTTCCCACCCTCTGAAGTGTCAATTTTCCACTTCCAAATGCGGCCCGGGTTGGTGGAAACAGAGCATTAGCCGTGATTCACGAGTATTAGCACAAAGAGAAAAATATAATCGGAAATTTAAAGTACTTATCCCTCTTGGAACTAAGCCTGGATAGAATGAACACAACACTCTACAGCTTTAAAAGCAGACAAACGAGAAAGAAGATGAAATGTTCTCCACAAAGCAACACAACTCCAGCTTTGGCAGAAAAGTATTTCCGAGGCTTAGAAGGCGAAGGGCTTTGCTGGTCGCTTTGCCGGAGAGGAAAAAGAGCTGTAACTGAGTCCAGGCAAATTCTCACTGCTCAGCTTAGCATCCAAACAGAAAGAATCCTAGAATGGTCAGAGTTGGAAGGGACCTGAAAGATCATCCAGTTCCAACCCCCTGCCCTGGGCAGGGACACCTCTCCCTAGAGCAGGTTGCTCCAAGCCCCATCCAGCCTGGCCTTAAACACTTCCAGGGATGGGGCATCAACAACTTCCCTGGGCAACCTCTTCCAGTGCCTCACCACCCTCACACCAAAGAACTTCTTCCTAAGATCTCATCTCAATCTCCCCTCTTCCCATTTAAAACCATTCCCCCTCGTCCTGTCACTAGACTTCCTGACCAAGAGTCCCTCCCCAGCTCTCCTGAAGCTCCCTTCACATCCTGGAAGGCTGCTCCAAGGTCTCCCCGGAGCCTTCTCTTCTCCAGGCTGAACAGCCCCAGCTCTCTCAGCCTGTCCTCCCAGCAGAGCTGCTCCAGCCCTCCCAGCATCTTGGTGGCCTCCGCTGGCCCCGTTCCCTCAGGTCCATGTCCTTTGTGTGTTGAGGACTCCAGAGCTGGACACAGAAATGAGTCAGTTGATAGGGAATTAATGAAAAATAGTGGTTTTAAGCAAACAAGCTGCAAGGGCTATTTAAACACGTGGATGGGATGTCTCTGGCCACCTACTTGGAGACTCCTCCAACACGCGGGGTCAGGAGGCAGCTCCAGAGCTGAGCAGGGATTTCCGCCCCGCGATGGAGATCTGATGGGAAAATTCCTCCTCCTCCTCCGCTCACTCGCTGCCCAGCCTTGGCCCCAGCAACCTTCCTGAGGGCACAGCAAACTGCCACCTATCACAGGTGGCACAGACCCAGGCACATCGAAAAAGCAAGGATAATTTCATCAGCTCATGCAGAAGCAAAGGCAATATTGGTTTTCCCAATTTGGGCTCCCCTCTGTATTCATTGGGAATGCAAACACCGAGGAATTTTTAACAGCAATATTGCAAGCGAGCGCTGAGCCACCCAGAGTGGGGGATTTTAATAAACCAATCAAACCCCAAACCAGTGGGAGATGAAGACGTGATGCAAACCCTCAGCATGCAGGGCACGTGTGTGCTGGCAGGAAGGCTCCCTGAACCAGCACAAGTTATTCATCCAAAATAAACCTCTTCACTGAGAGAGCATCGGATGCAGCCCAGGAACCAAGAGAGCTGTCACAGAGCTCATCCATGGACATTGGCCCTGGCTGAGAGCGATGGAAGAGCTTTGCCTACATCAGAATGTTTATAAGCCCCTGCAGCCTCCTCTTCCTCGCTGGGGACAGAGGTGTTCCCCCAGAGCAAGGGCAAGGACGAGCAGCTGAGAGGATGGGTGGTCAATGCACCAACCAAACACCTGGAAAGCAGGTGAGGAGCGAGCATCTTCCCCCTGGATCTCTTCTAGTTTGGACCGCAAAAACAATTTTTCCCTCTGCTAAGAACCCCCTTGCAAAAGGAAAGGAAGCTATTTCCTATTGGAGTAATCACAGCTAAAATAAACCCAACAGTGGAGACTTTGCTCCACCAGGGATGGGCTCTCAGCCCCCGAAATGACTCCCTCCTTGCCCCCAGAGGAAAGCAGCACCACTTCCCACAGATACTGGGACGCATCCAGCCGTGCCTAATGGGGAAATTAGGGTGCCAGCTCTGTGATTTACATATATCCTCTCCCCATTATCCCCCACTGGCCTCGTGGCTGAGCCAAAAACACCAAGCAGTCACATCATGCGGGCATTTAAATCCAGGAAGGAGCACACCGTTGCTGTAAGTTGTGTTGGTGACTCATTAGAATCCGTTAATTTTCCTCCTCGCCACCACCCGGACCATCCCAAGGGCTGTGCAGGGAGCACAGCAACAGCCTCACCGTCTTCAGCAGCGTCCGGTTGTCCCTGAGGGAGCCCACCGTACCCACGAAGGAGACACCGAACATGGTGAAGCCCAGCAGGAGGAGGATGATGGCTGGAGCCAGGAAAATCCCTTCCAGGGTTTTGTGCTTCTGCCGCTCCACTTCAGCGTAAATCCCAACGCACAGGATCACGAGGCCAAGGATCTGCAAGGGAAGCACGGGATGGGATTCAGGCGCCAACAGAGAAAATGCAGAGGATTCGAGGGAGAGGTGGAGGTGGAAGATGTCCCAGGTGGCCAAGGAAAACCCACCCAACTCCAAGCCATTTACCAACCAAACCCAAAGGGTGCCATCAGCGCTTGGCGCATCCCCTTTGCTCAAGGCTGGGTTGCTTTTCATAGAATCACGGAATGGCTGGAGTTGGAAGGGACCTTAAAGACCATCCAGTTCCACCCCCCCTGCCCTGGGCAGGGACACCTCTCCCTAGAGCAGGTTGCTCCAAGCCCCATCCAGCCTGGCCTTAAACACTTCCAGGGATGGAGCATCAACAACTTCCCTGGGCAACCTGTTCCAGTGCCTCACCACCCTCACAGCAAAGAACTTCTTCCTAAGATCCCATCTAAATCTCTCCTCTTCCAATTTAAAACCATTCCCCCTCGTCCTGTCACTAGACTTCCTGACCAAGAGTCCCTCCCATGCTAACACGGCCAAAGCAGCCCAACCTTGCAGCCTGCCAAGGGCCAAGCAGCAGATACAGCTCGTTCCAGGGCGAACAGCACTAATTGGATGAGTCAACGCCGCGCTAACGCGAGGAAATAACTTCTCCTTATTCGGGAACACCAAAAAGTCAGGATGACGGTGGCTTCGAGCCCACGCAGACCCCGTGAGTCAGAGCAGGAGGCCGGGGAGGAGCAGAGGGAATGGGCCATCGCTTCATTCTCCACCCAAGATGACCAGAGCTGCCAAATTAAGGGCAAAAGCCCTGGTTTTCAACTCCCTACCTCAACGCAGAATCATTCTCCCCAGCTTTTGAAGACCCATCTGCCTTCGAATGAGCAGTGAGGGCACTCCTGCTCCTCCTTGGAAGGTGTTTTTGTCATGTGCAGGTGAGGAACCAGGATATGGAAAGCACTGAATGCTTCTAGTCATTAAAAGATGGAATCACAGGATTAATAACACAGCAATTAGCTACATGGTAGGATGTGTAACGGCTGATGGTACGTAGGAATGTTAAAAAAAAAGAAGATAGATGCTTTTAGAAGGGTCCATTTAAACAGCAGTTTTCAATTTCATGGGAAAAGAAAGAAAAGGGAAGAAGCCTTTCTTTTGGAAAAGAAAACTACAAATCTCTGCTCCTCTGGATCCCTGACAATGAGGATTGGATCCACCTGTATAAAACCAGCAAGTTCGACTCAACAGTTTTCCTGGTGACTGGAAAAACAGCCGCAAAGAAAAAGCCACTTTAGACGGCTCCCACTCAGCCTGCCTTCAGCCCTGGGATGGTCCTTCCCTAGGGATGTTCCCCCATGGAATCCATCCGGATCGCTCGACTCCTGCCAGCCTTTCAGCCGCCTTACCTACTTCTGGCCTCATTTGCACATGTCAGGGCCGAGTTAATTCAGCGGCGCTGACGAACCCTTCACAACCTCATTAACCAGACGTGGCCGGCGCCGGGTCTCTCTGGTCAAACGAACTCAGTAATTCCTACACAATCTTTTGAGGTTTGTTTTTGTGGTGGTGTTTTCCTGGGTTTTTCTCTCAGCCTGTCCTCACAGCAAGGGGCTCCAGCCCTCTGAGCATCTTCGTGGCCTCCTCT
>VXBW01004931.1:113328-128087 GCA_013400375.1 Thinocorus orbignyianus
CTGCCATGGGCAGGGACACCTCTCCCTAGAGCAGTCCCCCCTGATGGCTGGGGGGGCATCAGAGCAAGATCCCACCATCCAAAGTTCAGGCAGCACTCGGTGGCACGGAGGGGGACACTGCCCTTTCCACTAGAGGGGACGAGGGACACGGAATACCTCTGTACCGGGCACCTCCAGTGAGCATCCCTCCTCTCTCTCTTCCTTCCTTCTCCAAGAAAGCTTCTATCTGATGGCATTTTCCCCACCAGCTCTGGAGATAAATCAAGGCTCTCCAACAGCTTTGCCATCCCCTCTCGAGTGCCGGCGTTTCAAGCCCAACAGATTCTCTTTGCCACCGCAACATATTTCCCCCAGACAGCTCAGCTCTGCAACGCCTTTTTTTTGGCCCTTCTTCCCCTGGTGTAACTGGCATTTTGGCTGGGGATACATGGGAGAAGGATGGGGGGGATGTGGGGGTGTGGATATTTTTGCATTATCATCTGCCAGTACGTTGTAAGCCGCTGTCTAAAGGCTGGCACGCGTCTCTCCCTACAAGAAATCACAGCACTGCCACAACTCCTGCTCTGACAGCTTGGGAAAAAGGGAGCTTGAGATGCTAAGTCATTTAAAAATAACATAACAAACCCACAAGCTGGGGTTTTGTTTCGCTCCGGAGTGGTTGCAACACCTTCTCCCCCAAAATAAATGGGATGTTGCCAAGCTCTGGGATGGGAGATGGGAGAAGAATCGAGGCAATAATGAATACAAAAAGGAATGCTGTCAGTGTATCCCTGTTTTCTCCCCGATGGGGTTGCTGGCTCTGCTTTCAGAAGCATCTGCCTTTAGAGAATGTTGGGGATCAGCCAACAAAACCCCTTCCAGTTTAGGATGAATTAGAGAAATTATTATTATTTGTTAAAGAGTTTGGGGTTTAAGCTTCAGTCCACACCCTGGGATAACCAGAAAAGCCAATCTGCCAGGAGAAGCTGGAGGAGCGTGTGTAAAACGGGTAGCAAAGGCAGGTCTGGGAGCCTGGGGCTGAATTTTAGGAGGAAAATCCCATTTCCAGGTTTCTTCTCGCATCTGCAAACATTAAAGAGAGGTTTGGTTGTTCCCATGGCTGGGCTGCAAAACCCCTGTGTGCAGGTTGGGCTCATCCACAAAGAAGGACCCAAAAGAAGCCACAGCCTCGGTGTGCAGAAACCTCCTGCTGTGTTTCCTGGCCCCAAATTTCCAGAGAGATGGGAAATGGGGAAGGTGAAGGCAGCAAACCCCATCCTCTGCTCTTCCACAGGCAACAACATGTTCAAGTGCTGGAAAATCGCTTGTTTTCCTGCGTTTGAGACTTGACAATAGTAACTCCGATGTATGAAATGCAGGAAGTTGTTCCAGGAACACAAAAGGAAAGAATTTGTCCTGGCAAACAGCAAAAAAGCTGGGTGGGATTAAGGAATGCAAATATCTGAATTGGGAGCAGCAGAGCCAGGTAGAGCTCAGTAAAATATTTATAGCAGCCTTCCAGGATCTGAAGGGAGCTCCAGGAGAGCTGGAGAGGGACTCTCGGTCAGGGAGGGGAGGGACAGGACAAGGGGGAAGGGTTTGAAATTGGAAGAGGGGAGATTTAGATGAGATCTTAGGAAGAAGTTCTTTGGTGTGAGGGTGGTGAGGCACTGGAACAGGTTGCCCAGGGAAGTTGTTGATGCCCCATCCCTGGAAGTGTTTAAGGCCAGGCTGGATGGGGCTTGGAGCAACCTGCTCTAGGGAGAGGTGTCCCTGCCCAGGGCAGGGGGGTTGGAACTGGATGATCTTGAAGGTCCCTTCCAACTCTGACCATTCTGTGATGCTATGAAAATGAATTCTAGTCCTAGCAAGGATGTCTCTGAAATCAAACACAACTGCAGTCCTGATTTTCATCAAAAAGGAGGAAAGCAGAACTGAACGTGCCCTGCGCTCCCCGACTGTATTAAGCAATCTGTCAGCGGCCGGATCCGGAGTCTGAAGGCTCAGAGGAGCATCAGCCTGCAGATTGCTCCCCTAAATCATCTCTGCTTCTGCCTCCTCCAAGCAATTCCCAGACTCAAGGGTATGAAACTACCTTGGAAAACCATAAGATAGTCGTTAAGAGAACAAAGGGAGAAGTGGGTTTGATTCTCCCAGTGATTTATTTTGTTTTATTTTATTTTGCTACAAGATAGAAAACAAAAGCTTTTGCTTGAAAGCAAGAGCATCGGCTTCTTCACCAGGATCTGGGCACAACAACAGCTCCGTAAAAATAAGATTAATCCTATAGAGATTGTTATTCTCAACCCTGCAACAATAGCAGGAAATTCAGGAATCAAGGCTGGCACCTGGCAGAGCCTGCTCAGGAAAAGCCCCGGTGCTGCTCCTCAGCATCCTGCACAATCCTGCATCCTAAATTTTGCCCTGTCCTTTGGATTGAGGGGATCAGTGCCAGAGCGTGTTAGGTATCCCCTTCCAGCTTCAAACTCTCCCTGTGAATTAATTCACTTGAAAGAGAGAGAGAGAGAAAATCCTGATTTTAGGATTTCCCAACCCCAGCCCCGAAGCTTCCAGTGAGTGCCCAGCAGTGCTCACGGGGAGTCCAAGGTGATGGGGGAGCACACTTGGAGGGGAAAAAAACCCCCAAACCTCCAAATTCTGGCCATCTGTAAGGTTCAATGTCTATGGCACAGGGGATGGAGCATCCTCAGATAAACTGTTGATGTTTTCTCTCTCCTTGGGACCTGAGCAGCACCCCTCGCCCGCACCATCAGCCAACTTCCAGGAATGAATCTGTGTCCTGATGGACACCCGGGAATGTGGCTGGAGGTAAAGATCCCAGATTACTCACAGAATTAGGGAGGGGGAATCAGCTCTGGTCTCAAAACTCAAAGTGAGCTGAGCCAAAACCCCGCAGACTGAGTCAGTCCTGAGGAGCAGGGTGGGAGCTGTGCCGTGAGCGCGGGGGAGAGCAGGGGCTACTTAACACAGAGCAATTTTCCTTTCTTTCTGCTCCAAAGCAGGAATAAAAATGATAAATGGTGGGACTGACCTCCTGAAACCCTGAAATCGACCTGCTGCTTCTGCTGGTTAAAAAGCAGGGGGGGTGTCTCCCACCTCCACCAGCACCAAACACTGCCAGCCCAGCGCTGCGCTGGGCAATCAAACTGGGATCTTCTTTCCATTCCCTTTTTAATCTCCAAATGGTTCATCAAATCCTATTAAGCATCTTAAGATCCAACAATTCACCTGCGGGAGAAACATCAAATCTGCCAACCTTCACTCACCACCACAGCTCCTAAAATTGCTGTTCTGCAGCCGAGGTGTGTTACCATCTCCCCAGCCTCATAGAATCACAGAATGGTTGGAATTGGAAGGGACCTTCAAGATCATCCAGTTCCAACCCCCCTGCCCTGGGCAGGGACCCCTCCCACCACACCAGGTTGCTCCAAGCCCCATCCAGCCTGGCCTTCAACACTTCCAGGGATGGGGCATCAACAACTTCCCTGGGCAACCTGTTCCAGTGCCTCACCACCCTCACACCAAAGAACTTCTTCCTAAGATCCCATCTAAATCTCCCCTCTTCCAATTTAAAACCATTCCCCCTCACCCTGTCCCTCCACTCCCGGACCAAGAGTCCCTCCTCATGTTATTTGCAGCAGAAAATAAACCAAAAAAAAGGGCTCAGCAAATGATTTACTCTTCATGAGCTTGAACTCCCAGCTTGGCCAAACCAGCTGAATTATCAGGAATGTATTTTGCCAGCTCAGCGACCCCGTGCCTTCCCCCAGAGGTGATTACTGCGGAAGGAAACCCTCCGGAGCAGACAAATTACATCAGCTCACAGACAGGTTAATTAGTCATTTGCACCCTAATATAGCACCAGATATTTATTTATTTTTTTCATTTTTCAATCTTGAATTAATGGACTTCTGGGGTTTGCAGAGCAGGACTTTGATCCGTCCCTGGTGCTGTGTAATCCTGCTCTGGTGGGAGGTAATTTGGAAGGTGGAAGGGAGGGGAAAGCCAAAAGGAGCCGCTGCTCTGGGTTAAACGGAGCAGCTTTTTGTATTCCTGAAAAATCCAGCTTCTCTGAACACAGCAAAAAAAGAAACAACCAAAACCCTGAAGCTGCTGGATGCCCAGCACGGATGAGGGAGGGGAACCATAGGACAAGGGGGAAGGGTTTGACCCTGAAAGACTGGAGACTGCAATGAGATCTGGGGAAGAACATCTTTGGTGTGAGGGTGATGAGAGCCTGGGCCAGGTTGCCCAGAGAAGCTGTGGCTGCCCCATCCCTGGAGGGGTTGGAGGGGGCTTTGAGGGATCTGGTCTGGTGGGAGGTGTGGCACTGGGTGGGCTTTAAGGTCCCTTCCAACCCAAACCATTCTATGATTCTATGTGCCCAAAGTGTTTTCAGAAAGGGAAGATGCTGTGCCGTGGGGGGGCTGTGGGGAGATGCTGGTGAGACACCTGCAACCTCCTGCTGATGAAGACTCTTTGCTGACCTTTGAGCACCACTCCTGCCTCGGGGCAAGAACACACTGTCCATCCCTCAGCTTGGACAGATGCTGCTTGATGTCAGAGCAATAAACCTTCCAAGCTCGTGGGGTTCAGCGTGTCTGCCATCACACTGGCCCCAGAGACACAGAATCACAGAATGGTCAGAGTTGGAAGGGACCTTCAAGATCATCCAGTTCCAACCCCCCTGCCCTGGGCAGGGACACCTCTCCCTAGAGCAGGTTGCTCCAAGCCCCATCCAGCCTGGCCTTAAACACTTCCAGGGATGGGGCATCAACAACTTCCCTGGGCAACCTCTTCCAGTGCCTCACCACCCTCACACCAAAGAACTTCTTCCCAAGATCTCATCTCAATCTCCCCTCTTCCAATTTAAAACCATTCCCCCTCGTCCTGTCACTAGACTTCCTGACCAAGAGTCCCTCCCCACCTCTCCTGGAGCTCCCTTCAGATCCTGGAAGGCTGCTCCAAGGTCTCCCCGCAGCCTTCTCTTCTCCAGGCTGAACAGCCCCAGCTCTCTCAGCCTGTCCTCCCAGCAGAGCTGCTCCAGCCCTCTGAGCAGCTTGGTGGCCCTGCGCTGGAAACCCTCCCCAGGGCAAGGAGAGGCAGTGTGTTTCTTTGCCAGCCGCCTCTGTCCCTGGATGAAATTCCGATAGGTGAGTTAGACGTACACGAGGGATGTGGGGCCGGCGTGTCGAGGCCAAGCTTTGGTACACAAACTCCCTCCAGGGATGGGGTTTTTGCACCCGTGCAATCGAGCAGAAAGCAAAAAATTGGGTTTTTCATTCTGTTTCTTGGGTAAGGAAGAGCCACAGCTGACCCACCTCAGTCCAGGGCATCTGCTCTGACCTCACTGCAAAGTCCCCCGGCACCGACCCTCCACCAAACCCACCTTTGCTCAGGATGGGAACTGGTTGTGCAATAAAACACCCAGCACAAACTCTGCCTCCTCCCAGCTGCTCGTCTTTTATCTGTCTCATCCTTATTACTTAGTAGTAGCAGATAAGGAAACTCTGGGATGAAAGACGCTTCATAAATATATATATATTTCTTTTTTTTGCTATTTATTAATCTCATCTCCCCGAGGGGGGAAGCGATTGTGTAACATCAGCTATCCAGACAGACTCCAGATTTCCAGATGCAATGAATAGATGGCTGCACTGCCTCCAAAGCAGCATCTATTTAATAACAGATACTCTTGGAGCTACCCTGGCACAATGTTGGTACCCAAACGTATCGTCATGGAAACACCCCTCCCCAAAACCCAATAAAATACTTAACGGCAAATTAGCGACGTCATCAAACGGCGGCTGATGGCGTAAAGCTCTGTCCTTCACTGCCAAGTCCACTGAATATGGTGGATTTAAATCACAGAATCATGGAATTGGCTGGGTTGGAAGAGACCTTGAAGATCATCGAGTCCAGGCATCCACCTACTCTGATAAAAACCATCGCTAAAGCACGTCCCTCAGCACCGCTTCAACCCAGCTTTTAAACACCTTCAGGGATGGTGCCTCAACCACTGCCCTGGGCAGCCTCTTCCAGGGTTTGACAACCCTTTCCATGAAGAAATTGTTCCCAATATCCATCCTAAACCTCTCTTGGCACAACTTGAGGCCATTTCCTCTTGTCCCAACTTGAGGCCATTTCCTCTTGTCCCATGGCCTGCTCCTTGAGAGAAGAGACCGACCCCCCTGGCTACACCCTCCTTTCAGGGAGTTGGAGAGAGAGAAGTTCTCCCCTCAACCTCCATTTCTCCAGGCTGAACATCCCCAGCTCCCTGAGCTGCTCCTCACAAGTTCTCCAGACCCTTCTCCTTGGTCTCCAGACCCCTCACCAGCTCCACTGCCGTTCTCTGGACCCACTCCAGCCCCTCAAGGTCTTTCTTGGAGAGAGGAGCCCAAAACTGGACACAGCCCTTGAAGTGAGGCTTCACCAGTTCCCAGTCCAGGAGGACAATTACCTCCTGAATCCAACTCACCACAGGTGAGATGTGGTAGGAATGACACAAGGAAAAGGCAGCTGCGAGGGCATCGTGTTTCTGTTCTAGGAGGAACTGGGCAGCCCTGAGCTCCCAAAACTTAACAGTGGATTGTGCTTGAACATGGTGCTTCCACCCAAAAGGAGAACGACTGCAAAGCATTTTAAGGACCAGGTATTCTCCAGCCTTCCCAACCCAACATCTGCAGGCAAACGGCCCCATTTCCACCCTTACCCCTGCAGAGGGACAAAACCTTTCCCTGTGGTAGGAAATCTGCCCTTACCCCCCTCAACCAAAAGCCAATTCCCTGTGGCAAATTCATCCCTGAAGCCCTCGTGGTGGTTTCTCACCCACTTCAGCGGTGAGGGCAGGGTGCTCACATGGAGATGTGCTCCTCTTCCTCACCTCCCGCCAACGGCCAGCCCCAGAACTGCAACACCCACATTTGATGGATGGGAAAACCAACCTCTTGAATGGCAGAGGGAAAAAAGTAATAAATCTCTCTAATAGGATACAGCATCTTAGGGAGATGGGCAGAGAGGGGTCACAGAGGCACTCTGCGAGGAGAAATACGAGCTAATAAACTCATTAGCTTTGCTTTCCAGCCCCGTGGCCGAGCCAAGGAGGGCAGCAGGTCCCCAGCACTTACGCTCTGATTGATGCCACTCTCACCCAGTGCCATGAAACCATCACGGGGCTGAGAGCCCACCAGCAGCTTGCAGACCCCCTGGGCATTGCTGCCCCCCGTGCCCACGCTCTGCCTTTCCATGGGAACACAAAGTAGTTTGGATTCATAAAGAAAATAAACATAGTCAGGATTGATGTGGCGTTGTGCTTCCCTGATGGATGGAGGTTTGGCTGCAGCACCTCTCCTGGGAGACAGAACGTACGTGAAGCTTTGGAGTCTTCAACGTAGGAAGGACATGGAGCTGTTGGAATGGATCCAGTGGAGGAGCAGTAAAATGATCAGAGGGCTGGAGCACCTCTCCTGTGAAGACAGGCTGAGAGAGCTGGGCTTGTTCAGGCTGGAGAAAGATGGCAGGGAGACCTTGTAACAGCCTTCCAGTATCTGGAGGGGCTCCAGGAAAGCCAACCAGATCTTCAAGATCCCTTCCAACTCCAACCATTCTGTGATTTCATGAGAAGACAACCCGGAGGTACTCACGGCACAGCTCCTCAGTGTGAGGTTATTTTTCTGGCAAATGCAACCTGGAAGGTTTGATTTTAGGTTAACCAAAACCCTGCCACAAAAAAGAAACCCCACACTATAAGGGAGGGTTTGGCTCAAAACTGAGGAGAATTGCAAGAAAGCCAGCTGGCTTCCTGGGAATCTGTGTTATGGATGCAAAACAAGATCCAGCGGTAGCCAAAAAACTACCAAAACCCACCGATATTCCAAGACAGGAACAGACACGAGCCTACTGGGAAGAGAAACATGGAAAGCCCAACAGGTCTAGAAGGAAATTAGTTGGATGAGCACAATGGACCTAGTGGTGGAAGGAGGCAAAAGAAACTGCTCTGCTCCCAGTACCTGGGGCTTTTCCATCCCAGTATAAGCAAGACAGCAGCTGGGATCAGAGCTGAGGTGGCCAGGAAGCTGTGTTATCTGCTCCCTGCCACCTCCCTGGCTTGATTTTGCACTAAATGTTCTTGTCAAAGAGAAGGGGAGGGGGAAAGAAAAGGAGGAAAAAATAAAAAAGGAAGCAGTTATTAAAATGTTAGGCCAATTTTCCGCTTAGCGATACAATTAGTGTATAATTATATATTTTAAGATGAAATAATAGTCTAATTATTGTCAGGATGTTTGTACATTCCCATCGATCTCCAGCATTCTTCTGGTCTGTAAGACCAGCTCCTCCAAGCAGCCCAGACCCTTTTTATTACATCTTTTTTTTCTTCCTTGACAAAGCCCCTGTCTGGGAGAACTCTTATTGTTCCCATTTTTAATCCTGACATGTGGCTGGACCTAGAGCATCCCCAAGGGAATACTTCAGACGTTGCCTGGGATCTACCCATGGTTTGAGAATCATAGAATTGTTTGGGTTGGAAGAAACCTTGAAGATCTTCTGGTCCAACCATCAATCTAACACTGATAAAACCCATCACCAACCCACGTCCCTCAGCACCGCTTCAACCCAGCTTTTAAACACCTTCAGGGATGGTGCCTCAACCGCTGCCCTGGGCAACCTCTTCCAGGGTTTGACAACCCTTTCCATGAAGAGATTGTTCCTAATATCCATCCTAAACCTCTCTTGGCACAACTTGAGGCCATTTCCTCCTGTCCCATCACCTGTTCCTTGGGAGAAGAGACTGACTTCCCCTGTTTACACCCTCCTTTCAAGGAGCTGGAGGAAGCAAGAAGGTCTCCCCTCAACCTTCTCTTCTCCAGGCTGAAACCCCCCAACTCTCTCAGCCTGTCCTCCCAGCAGAGGGGCTCCAGCCCTCCCAGCATCTCTGGGGCCTCCTCTGCCCCCACTCCAACAGCTCCATGTCCTTCTGATGTTGGTGGCCCCAGAGCTGGACAAGGGGAAGAGTCTGACAAAGGGAAAACGGGAAGAACGTTTGCAGAAACCAGAAGACCTTGATGGCAGGGCATCACCAGCACCCATCACCCTGACTCTTTCGAACCAGCTTCAATTTCAAGCACCAAAAACATAACAGAGAGTATTTTTCATCTTGGAAACAAAAATTAAAAGGAAAAACTGTTCATTCTCTGAAAGGAGAATGGGTGAAGGTAGAAATAGAGGAGGCTGCAAACACCTCGGGCAGTGACCCATGTGGAGAAACGCAATGTTTCTCCTCTTCCCAAAGCTTAGCCTGGGGGAGGGGGAATAAAATATACCCCAAAAAACATTCACAACGTTGTCACTTAATCCCTCCAGCGCTGCTGGCTGCTGCCAGCTTGGCAAAACCAGATTTGCAGAGGGATAAATTCCATCTGCTCCATTGCCAAGGGAGCTCTCCTCGTGAATGAGATTGATGTTCGGGGGAAAAGAGACCAGGAACCAGGGCAGATCAAAGTGGCATCTCAGGTCACCCATCCCACGCTGGTCCAGCACTCTTATTTTTGGTTCTCCTTCCATAACACTTGGCCCTGGGATCTACCAGAGAGTGATGGATTCTTTTTGTGTGGGTGCAAGAACTCCCGGGTGCTGCCAAAGCGGCCGCTGCCAGATGGCAACTCGGGGTTGGCCTGGTACAAATTGGCCTTCAAGGAAGCAGCCGGTTCGTGCTCACATTCACAGAGCTGGTTTTCAGCTAAAAGTCATGGAGCATCTCGAATGGGATTCGCATTTGAGGGGAAGATGCTGCAAGAGAATTAGGGTATTGACCAGGGAATCCTTCATAAAGGGATTATTTGACGCTGTTGGCATTGTGTGGAGAGAGGGGGTGCCAGGAGAGCCTCAAAAGTCATAGAGTCATAGAATGGTCAGAGTTGGAAGGGACCTTCAAGATCATCAAGTTCCAACCCCCCTGCCATGGGCAGGGACACCTCTCCCTACAGCAGGTTGCTCCAAGCCCCATCCAGCCTGGCCTTCAACACTTCCAGGGATGGGGCATCAACAACTTCCCTGGGCAACCTGTTCCAGTGCCTCACCACCCTCACACCAAAGAACTTCTTCCTAAGATCTCATCTCAATCTCCCCTCTTCCAATNAGCTGCTCCAGCCCTCCCAGCATCTTGGTGGCCTCCGCTGGCCCCGTTCCCCCAGGTCCATGTCCTTTGTGTGTTGAGGACTCCAGAGCTGGAGACAGGACTCCAGGTGGGGTCTCAGGAGCACAGAGCAGAGGGGGAGAATCCCCTCCCTGGCCCTGCTGCTCACCCTTTTGCTGCAGCCCAGGCTGGGGTTGGTTTCTGGGCTGCCAGCGCGCACTGCCGGCTCCTGGGGAGCTTCTCATCCAGGAGCACTCCCAAGTCCTTCTCCTCAGGGCTGCTCTCCAGCCATTCTCTGCCCAATCTGTATTTGTGCCTGGGATTGCCACCTCCCAGGTGTAGGACTCTGCACTTGGCTTGGTTGAACTTCATGCCATTTGCACTAGCCCACCTCTCCAGCCTGTTCAGGTCCCTCTGGATGGCATCCCTTCCCTCTCCAACCCCTACGCAAGGAATACCTAAAACAGCCCCAAAAGCTGCCACATTGGACCTTCCCAGCCTTGATTTCTCCTTTCCCCACCCTGCAGGTACATGGCCATCATCCACCCGCTGCAACCCCGGCTGTCGGCCACCGCCACCAAGGTGGTCATCGGGGTCATCTGGCTGCTGGCATTCCTGCTGGCCTTCCCACAGGGATACTACTCGGTGATGGAGGAGCTGCCGGGACGGCTGGTGTGTCTGGTGGCGTGGCCGGAGCACAGCACCGACGTCTATGGGAAAACGTGAGTTGGATTCTGTCCAGCAGAGGGGATAAGTCAGCATACATTAAAAAACCCCCACAAAATATACATATATTTCTTGATATATATATATTTGATATATATACTAAATCAAAATATATATTTAAATCAAAATTAAAAATCAAAATTAAATCAAAATATATGTTTGCATCAAAAGCAGCGTGAGCAGCAGGGCCAGGGAGGGGATTCTCCCCCTCTGCTCNGTGCCCCATCCCTGGAAGTGTTTAAGGCCAGGCTGGATGGGGCTTGGAGCAACCTGCTCTAGGGAGAGGTGTCCCTGCCCAGGGCAGGGGGGTTGGAACTTGATGATCTTGAAGGACCCTTCAACTCCAGCCATTCTGTGATTTTATGATATATATTTGTACATGTATTAAAAAAAGGAAGTGGGGAAGGATGGGAATGACTCAAAGCTCCTTGGGATGGGGAAATGCTCCCCTTACCCCAGCGAGAAGCGGTGCTGCACAGCTGACACTGCCAAACTCTCCATCCCTATCCTCTTGGGGCATATTTTGGTTAATTTAGGTGAATTTAGGGGTGCTCTTGGGCCAGACATTGCCCCATGCTCTCTGCCCTTCTTGGATGCTCATCCTCAATGGAAACTCACGTGAAACCACGAAGACACAGTATTTTGGCTGTGGGGATGGGGTCTGCCTTGCCCAAGGGGGCTTATTCCTACACACAGCTTTGGCTCTGGCTTTTGCAACACTTTTTCTGCCACCCATGTCTCTAAAGGCTTCCTGGGGCAAGAGTTATTCCTGCAAGAGGTAAACAGGGTTTTACCAGGGGTATCTTGGCCAGGAAAAAGAAAAACAAGATCTGGTTTAAGAGTTACTGAGTCTAAATGACCCAAAATTCACTCAACTGCTTAAAAACCAGGCTTACAAAAAGGTGCTCAGTGGCATCAGCTCGGGCTGGGAGGCAAGTGCTGGGCTTGGAGGGCTCAGCAGGGTTCTCTTTCCTTCCCATTAAGGTACCAGCTAATCAGATCTGGCATTTCCAAAGGGTCTGGGCAACCCCGCTGCTCCAGCAGCACAGCATCCTCCCTGGTTTGCTCTTTGAAGTCCATGAGTCGTGCAGTGAGTTAAATGTCACGTATTGAGAGAAAAAAGAAGGAGGGGAACACAACACAGAAAATGAAGGTGTTTGTGATCTCCAGTCCCGTGGAGTGATGAATGAGGGCTCTGAAAATTGTGCTGAAGCCAAAGGAAGGGACACACAGGCACAGAGAAGTGTTTAAAGCCGACCAGAGCCTGGAGAATGTCTTTCCAACAAGACAAGTGAGACGAGTTTGCCAGTCAGCAGGTTGCAGAGACCTGGAGGGCATCATTCATTCCCCTCTCATTCCAAGGCAGGTACGGCAAGAACTAGCTGGGGCTGGCCCAGATCCTCTCCAGAGGTGGTTTTTTTCCATCCTTAGTGATGATAAATACATCCAGAGTGAAGAAACGCCGCTGGCTTAGACCACCCCCCCCCAACCAGGGATGGGTTGGGGGTGAAACAACCCCCTCATCACCACCCCCCAGCCCAAAGCAGCAACTGATGCCAGCTCAGGACCTGACTCTGACAGATGGGGCTGTTGTTTTTTCAACTCTCTAATTCCAGAGAAAAATGCCACCATCAACCTATGACTGATTTGCTGCTGGAAAGCGGGCGCCGCTTCCGAGCCTGAGCATCCCCTCGGCTCCCGGGTGAGCCAGGGCTTCTGCAGGCAGAGGAGGGCAGCCAGGAAAGCACAGATGCTGAACAGAAGCTTCTTAAATAGCCCAACCCCAAACATTTGGTGGGGTCAGAAAATAACTCACAGCTCAGCAGCAGCTCTCCCCAAGCCTGTGGAGCTCACTCGCGCGGCGCAGAGCCCGGGATGTTGTTTTACTGCTCCAAAATAACTTTCCAGGGACAGGTGCTGGCGCCAGTATCACACACCCTCCCCAGCTCCCCATGGCCTTGGGGCAGTTATTTAGGGAATGCTCCAGCAGCAGTCAGCTCGTTTGCAATGCCAGGATGAAAAAGAATATTATTTTTTTCAGTTGAGAATGAAAAATTCTCTCCCAACACCGGGGCGGGGGCCTTTCTCTCCACAAGCAGAGCCTGGAAAGCATAATCCCAGCACACAGAGTGTATCAGAAACAGGGATGAGCATGTGAGGGGTTTAGGTTTTGTTTTCAAGGGGAAAATGTGCCTGTTGGTAGAGGGGGAAGAAGAGGGAGACCTCGGTGCAGGCGAGATGTCTCTGTGACAGGAGGCAGCAATTCAGCTCGATTCGAGTCCGCGGCCGCTTGCCCAACTCCCCATTCTCTCTCCCTAATTAAGTTTCAAAAGAGATGGCTGATCTATTCCAATTTCTTCAGCTGCCACTTTGGTTTGGTAAAGGAAAGGGAAGGGAAAAGCCATTCCACTCGCTGCCCTCTCTGGGAGATACCAGCCCACAGTGACCATCTGGGCTTGGCAAGGCAAGAGGGGATGGCAGCAGCCCCCTCCTCCAGCATCCCTGCCCCATAACCCCGATGGGTTCCCCCTAAAACCCTGCACCCAAGACCTTGAGGTGACAACTCCCAGGGTTCTTTGAAGTGCTGTGATCCCACAATTCCTGCAGACAGAATAACCTCCGGGTGGTTTCACACAGATGGGTTTTCAGCTCCCAGAGTCCAAACAAAATGCCCCAGAGCTCTTTGGAACTCCCTGCCATGGCCAGGGAGCTCTGAAAAACAAGGGTGGACCTCACTTAGGTTCTGGAGCAGCTGCTCTGGGGCATTTCTGCATCGCTCTCAGCTGTTTGCAGCTGGTTTAAGAGCACAACCAAATCTTCATGGCAGAGCCACAGAGACGCCTCTTTAATTAACAAAATAGAAAACAGCCCTACAAAAAGCCAGCTCAAATGTGATTAGCGCTGGGCAAAGAGGAGGCCAAATGAGATTGCAGGTACAAAACAAGGAGGGGATGGCGTGGCAGCGTGGGGCCAGGGCCAGCCCCATTCCCTGTGGGACTCGCACCAGGCACGAGCCCGACCCATCCGTTACACTTTGGGGTAATTATAGAATCCTAGAATGGTCAGAGTTGGAAGGGACCTCCAAGATCATCCAGTTCCAACCCCCCTGCCCTGGGCAGGGACACCTCTCCCTAGAGCAGGTTGCTCCAAGCCCCATCCAGCCTGGCCTTAAACACTTCCAGGGATGGGGCATCAACAGCTTCCCTGGGCAGCCTGTTCCAGTGCCTCACCACCCTCACAGTAATTACTCAATCAAAGCCCCTGGGAGGACCACGAGGAAGAGCAAGAGCGTGGCTACGGGGTCGGAGCAGCCTTGAGCAGATGCATTCCAGCTGACCACGTACCCCAAAAATGCCCGTAGACACCCAAAGATGGTCAGAAGCCACCTCCAGACTTGGTGGCACACGGGATGCTTTGCAAGCCAGCCCTTGCGGCAACCAACCGCCTTTCTGTTCCACTGTTGCTCGTCGTTCCACAGGGAGAGAGAGCCTTTTGCAAGCTCTGGTGGTAGGAAGGAACCTGCAAGGTCAAAGCGTCCATCCCCATCCTGTTTATTAAAAACAGAGTTGTTTTTTTCCTCTTTGAACCAGCCACTATTTAACACAGATCCTTCACCAAACCCACTGCGGTCCCTGTGCAAATTCCTGCCCCGGCTCCACCGACCTCACGACAAAACGATTTCAACGGATTAATCCAGACCCTCTCATTTGAGTTGGGGTTTATTTATACATATTATAAACAAACACAAAGATCCTGCCCTTTCCAGGAGCCTGGAGAACTGACCTGGCTGCTCAGTTCACAGAAAAGAGGACAGAGACGAACCTTAGGAGGTTCAACAAGGGTCCTGCACCTGGGGAGGAAGAATGCCAGGCACCAGTAGAGGATTGGGGCAGACCTGCTG
>VXBW01004931.1:128104-151905 GCA_013400375.1 Thinocorus orbignyianus
GGAGACCTTCTTCATGCTCCCAAGGATCTGAAGGGTGGGTTTGAGGGAGGATGGAGCCAGAATCTTTTCAGTGGTTCCCAGGGACAGGACAAAGGGCAATGGGCACAAGCTTGGACATGGGAAGTTCCATCTCAATATGAGGAGGAACTTCTTTGGGGTGAGGGTGTCAGAGCCCTGGCAGAGGCTGCCCAAGGAGGGTGTGGAGTCCCCTTCTCTGGAGACCTTCAAGCCCCACCTGGATGCAGCCCTGAGGGACGTGCTCTGGGCAACCCTGCTTTAGCAGGAGAGTGAGACTGGATGGTCTCTAGAGATCCCTTCCAACTCGGACAATTCTGTGATCTCGTGAAAACATTTAACAACAAGGGTTTGGGCTGTGGTTTTGAGGACTGGGGTCAGGCCTTGTGCCATCTGAGCCCAGCTAAACCCATGGCAGACAATGATTTAGACAAGGAACATCCAAGTCCCAGTGTTTACCCCCTCAAGGAAAGGCATTATTACCTCAGCTTCGTATTCCCATCCTTTATCTGTCAAAAATCCCATGCTTGCTGCTGCAGGACTGCCACATAGAAGGTGTGATAAGAGCAAGGGTTCACCTCTAGAGCAATTTGGGGTGTAAACAGAGTAGGAGTGAGATCAGAGCCACTTCAGCTAGAACACCCTTGCCTTAGGAAGGTAAGACAAGCTCCTCGCTGGCCTCTATTTGTGGCTGGATGGGGCTGGAGGGGTTCAAGGCCAGGCTGGATGGGGCTTGGAGCAACCTGGTGTGGTGGGAGGTGTCCCTGCCCTACCATCTAATCTATACCTCCCCTGGTGCAGCAAGGGAGAGGATGCATTCAATGACCACCATTTTTTCCAGGTATCACTTCTGCATGACCATCCTCATCTACTTCTTGCCACTTCTGGTGATAGGATGTGCCTACACTGTGGTGGGCATCACCCTCTGGGCAAGTGAGATACCCGGCGACTCCTCTGACCGTTACCACGAGCAGGTCTCGGCTAAGCGGAAGGTAAGGAGCTTCAAGCATGGTACAAGCCTTCATTCATGGCCAATCCCAACCACCCATGGCCAAAAATCCTTCATTGGGGGTGGAAATAGGTCGGGACTTGCTGCAAAGTTATGGCTAATGGAGCAGAGAAGGTCCTCCAGATGTGTCCTCCGTGAACATGCACATAAACCATGTAAACCAAGGTGTCGACCACATGTTCCTGGTTGGAAAGGTCTCCAGGGCAAAAAGAGGAGGATAACACCCTGCCCTGTAGATGACTTTGCTCCCTGCCCTCTCTTCTTCTTACAGGTGGTGAAGATGATGATCATTGTGGTGTGCACCTTTGCGCTGTGCTGGCTGCCCTACCACATCTACTTCACCCTGCAGTATTTCAACCCCGAGTGGTACCTGCAGAAGTTCATCCAGCAGGTCTACCTGGCCATCATGTGGTTGGCCATGAGCTCCACCATGTACAACCCCATCATCTACTGCTGCCTCAACGATAGGTGGGTTTTGAGTGACTTTTGGCAGTATCTTGGTGCAACGGGGAGGGGAGAAGCGGGAGGTGCAGAGGGTCTGATGAAGGACAGCATGGACGAAGAATTTTTCCTGGATGGTTCTCTCAGGAATTGCTTCCAGCAGATGCAGGGATGATACAATACTTGCCTAAAGAAGTCTTTTCTAAAATCCCTGTGAGATTCAAGGGCAGGTATCAAAATAGTCCCAACTGTGATTTATCAGTGTTTTCTTCTTTCTCTCAGTTAAAAGTAGCATTTTTTTGTTGTGGGGGTTGTCTTCCCACTCCTAGTGAGGTCCTTTTGGCATCTTGATGTCCCTCACGCCTGCCTTTTCCCAACTTTTCTGTCCCCCCACCCAGGTTTCGTGTGGGGTTCAAACATGCCTTTCGGTGGTGCCCGTTTGTCAGCGCCGGTGAGTACGAGGGCCTGGAGATGAAGTCAGCCAGATACCTGCAGACACAGAGCAGCATGTACAAGGTCAGCCGGATAGAGACCACGGTGTCCTCAGCAGCTGGTGCAGCTGAAGAGGAGCTGGAGGAGAACAGCAAAGCCAAGCGCCTCTCCGTAGACATGACCTCCAACGGTTCCTCCCGCAGCGACTCCAAAACGGTCTCCGAGAGCTTCAGCTTCTACTCCAACACGCTCACCTAAGCAGCTCCCCGGCTCCATCGGCCACTCACAAGGGTCCCACCATCCCCCTTCCCTCACTGGGATGCTCTGGTGCTCAATCCACCCAGTGCCATCATCCCGGTTTGTGATGTGCCGGCTTTTTTCTGTGCTGTTTCACCGTCTCTTGCTGTGACCCTCGCTCCTCATCCTTGGGTGAGCCCGAGAGCAGAAGCTTTGGATGAGTTTCATGCGCTCCACCGTGGCTCATGTCCAAAACACAAGAGAGGTTGGGCTGGTCTTCTCCTTGCTCGCTGCCTGGGCGGGTGGAGAGGATGCAGAAATGGGACAGAGCTGGAATTTTCCTCCTGAGCCACCACTACAACACTGGCGGGCGCTTCCCTGTTCTCTGCAAGGCAGCAGGGATCCCCCAGGGCATCCCAGCCCAACAAGAAAAGGAACTAGTCTTGCACTTTCCTCCTCCCATCTTGAATTTCAGTCTCCCAGTTGAATATCCAAAAGGGTATTCAACTCAAAAATCCAGAAAAAAGATAAAAAAACAACAAACCAACAATGTTTGCAACTTCAGGAGCCTGGATGTGCCATGGGACACCACCAGATGCTTCGACTCAGATCCAGGCATTTCCCTACAGTCTGCTCGCCTCCAGTACCTGCGGAGACCCCTCTGTGCCACGGTCTCCTGTTGCCACCCCACATCACAGCTCAGCCAAACAGGGCTCTCGACAAGGATTTCGGAACTGAGTCAGCCTTTGGTTGCTGTTAATCAACCGTATGTGCCATAACAATCACTGTGATTTCCCAAAAGTCCCAAGGTGACAGCTCTTCAATAGATTGTAGAAGGCTGGAGGGGTCTGGAAAAGATGAGACTGACCATACTGAGGTGTTTTTCCAAAACCTGGAAACGTCCAGAGCCGCCCAGAAATGGGCACAGTAAGTTGTCATCAGAAAAACAAGGGTTTGTGGTGTACAAGGTTTGAAAGGAGACAAGAATTTTGCAGACACTTCAAACTCAGATGAGGCTTGAAATGATTCACTTCCACTTTCTGGATTTTGTTTTAATCAGGGAAACTTTTTCTTTTTCTTTTAATCCCCCCATTCCTTTTGCATAAAACATTAAGTTTGTGATGTGCACGTGGACAGATCTAATGCTTTAGCTTGTTATGGTGGATAATTTCCACTGGGGCTGTTCCTAGCAAGGGCTCCTTTGGTCAACAACGCAAAGAGGGGGGAAAAGACAAGGAAATAAAATGAGAAATGGGCAAACTTGGCTCGTTGGGAACAAACCCACAAGTTTAGGGACATTTGGGGAGTAACTGTATTGATTGTTCCTTGTTGCTGGTCCAATCTCTCCCTTTTGGTGTAGAAATGAGATCCCTAAACTGGATTCACTGCAAGGCAGAAATGCTGGAGAGATGCCTGACTGATTTGCACAGGGCAAGGAAACTATTCATTAATTTAAAAGCAGTGGAACACCAGGCCCTGCTGAGCATACAGCAAGTTCTGGAAGTAAAGCAGAGAGGAATTTTGGAGCTTTACAACTCTTTAGCCTCCAAACTGACTGTTGGAAGATCCAGTCATCAATAAATCCCCACCCACGATGGTTCTCAGAGATAAAAACACACGTATCTAAGCAATGACTCCAGCAGAAATTAAATGAGTGGGTAAATAGATGGATCCAAGAGCAACATAAAACGGTTGCAAAACCAGACTGACAAAAACCACCATCTTCATTTTTACCCAAAATTCTGCCAAGTGCCATCAAGGAGGAGCAGCTCTTCCAGCTGCTTCCATGCTCTTCCCGACTGCCGCAACTACACACCGTTACACACGGCCGTGTGCTTCACACACCCTGGAACAGGGGAGGTTTTGTCCTGCTTAAACTTCCACTTCTCACCATTCTTGTCGCCTTAAGACATATTCCCTTGCTGCTGCCTCCTGCAGACCTGTGGTGTGGAGAAGGGGGAATGGCAGAAGCTTCCCTGGGGATTTGGTTTTGCACAAAAAAGCCACTGGCCCCAGGGCAAGAAGGGTTGAAGGGATGGATGATGCTAAGGAATTTAAGCCAAGGGTTGGGCTCAGAAACTTTTCCCACCAACTCCACAGGAGCTGTGCTGCCAATACATGAGAAGGTGCTACAAACCAAATCCTGATTTCCTCCCAGCTGCCAACCCAAATTCTAAAATTAAAACAAAACCAAATATCTCAAAAAGGTCTAGAGACCTGAATCAAGCAAGCAGAAATCTGCTCCATAGAATCACAGAATCATAGAAGGGAAGAATCATGGAAGGGACCTTCAAGATCATCAAGTTCCAACCCCCCTGCCATGGGCAGGGACACCTCCCACCAGAGCAGGTTGCTCCAAGCCCCATCCAGCCTGGCCTTAAACACTTCCAGGGATGGGGCATCAACAACTTCCCTGGGCAACCTGTTCCAGTGCCTCACCACCCTCACACCAAAGAACTTCTTCCTAAGATCTCATCTNTATATATATATATATAACCAAGCTGCCCTTTTGCCCTCCGTATTTCATTCCCTAAGGATGCTGTGATCATGAGATGTGCAGAGAAATGACAACCGTCTTCTCGCAAGCCATGTTCAGCCCAAAACATGGGATAAACCCAAGGGTGCGCTGGGAGACTTGGATTCCAGCTGACAGCTTACAGCCCAAAACGCTTCTCGTGCGTCTGGCAGAAAACTTCTCCCTTGAAATCAAGTGGAGAAAATTCCAACCTGTTACAAGTAACAACAAGGCCGACAGCAGAGCCTGCCTGGGACACCTCAGCTGATGGGAATCCATCAAGACTTCATTCAATAGATGGAGAGGGATGCAGGAAAACCAAAAATGTTCCACCTAAATGGGTACAACCTGTCCCAAAGTGGGTTTTCCTTCCCCTCACTCCCTCCAAGTGCCAAGTTATTTCATTGGGGGAGGCAGGAACAGGGATGAAGCTCTTTTCATATTTAGGATCTAGACGGGATGTTTGGGTGCGGTCGATGACCACGCGTATGACACCCAGCAGGCAAAATGAGCTGGTTTCACCACCCCTGGGATGTTCTGTGTATGCAAACACCACAGAGAAGTCTTCTTCTCCAGGCTGAAAAGCCTAAAGCAAGACACCCCCGGCCCAGATTTGGGAATGGGACATCAAACCACACGGTGAGACCAGTCTCCGCGCTGTTTCCAGCTCTCCTTCCCAGCAGGTCAGCTGTGACACGAAGGCTTTTTCTGGTTTATTAAGCCTGTTTCCCTGGTTTGCTTGCAGATCTCCAATTAGAAATTCAATTGCAAAGCTAGACGGTTTCTTTGTCTCTTTCCTGCCTCTCTGAAATGCAAAATAATGGCATCTGGAGAGAATCACCCAGCAGGTCTGCACAAACCTCCTCCTCGGAGTCACACAGATATCTAACTCCCACCATCATTAAGGGGAGCTGCCTAAGCCAAATTGCAACGCACTCCAAGCCAAAACCATCCCCAAAGGGAGTTCCCAAACAAATATCCCAGCCTGAAGTCCCCTCCGGACCCTCAGGGGACTGGCAGAAGCTCGGGTTTGCTTCCTGGCACTCCGAAATTGCTCTTTCCACCCAGTTCTGGGCAGAAGCGTGGAGCAGCAAATCCTCATCTCCACACATACCTGGAGGTCTGCTCCATTGCTCCCAAATCCAACATTTACACCCCTTTCCACGTAACCATTTATCTTGCTGTGTCCCATCCAGAGCTCCACACAACCCAAGTGCCCAGCCCAAGAGCTCCTCACTTCCAATTACTCTTAAAATAACAATAATTAGAAATAGATTCTGGAAGATTGAGAGATGTTGGGGTGCTTTTTTTGTTGTTTTTTTTTGTTTTTTTCAATCTACTGACCACACCATCCTACCCAAAAAAACCCCCACAGCTCCAGATGAATCATTAATAGAGTAGTTCTAAAGCCAAGTTTAACATGCAAATAAGTCCCTTTTCCCCTGGTATAACCACCAAAAAAAGAAAGAAAACAATCACCTCTGCTGGAAGCTGAATCAAACTCCTCAGTGAAACGCAGCGGTTGCTGCACCCCAGGGAAAGGGCAGCTCAGCTGAGGGTGAGAGATGATTCTCGGGTGTCTCTGCCCTTCAACTTTCTACCCAAGCCCAAAAGGCTCCTGCTTCTGTGCAATGTGATATAGCCGGGGCCAGGAGTGGATGAGATGGGCTGTGATGTACCTCTGGGCTTTGGTATTTAGTGGGAGGAGGTGGCTGAGAAGAGCTTTGGGTGAAGTTCTTCCCACAGTAGCATTTTTACAAAGAAAAAAAAGTCCAACCCTCCCCCCCCCCGAGCGGTTCTCTGTCCAATCCTTGGGTTTGTCCAAATGGATTTTCATAAATAAATGTTTCTTTGGGTGAGATCACGTTGCAATCGATTAATGAGCGCGCAGCTCACCAGGAGACAACTGGTGGCTTGGTGGGAGAGGGAGGAGAAGCAGTGAAAAAGAGGGGCAAGAGGCAGTTTGGAGGTTTTGGAGGGACCTTTGGGGTAAGGGGGGTGCTCTGAAAGTTCAAAACCACAGCTGAAGCAGAGCAGAGACTTGAGGGTCACAGATCAGCGTCGGAATTTCCACCAGCTGTAACAGAGTGAATCCCTGAGGAAGGATCAAACACTCTGGGATCCACTCTCCGGGTTAGACTTTCCAAATCCCACCACTCCACTGGGACAGACACCAGGACAACACAAACTTCAGCTTATCCAGGGCCTCACTGCACCCGATGGGAGAGAAAATATCAATAGAAGGAGCAACCAGCCCTTCTTCACCTCAAAGCCCCCAGCCCAGCCAGCCCTTGCAATCAACTGCAGCCGGCTGTAATTTGCAGTTTTTAATTAGAGGAGCGTTCCCGAGGCACAGCTGATTGGCATCGCTGCCAAAGGCCCTGTCCCATGTGCCTATTAAGCTCTTGTTATTTATTTCCATGGGTTATTTTATCATGCAAAAGGGAGAGAAGGAATAAACAGTGTCACGCACTGCTGCCGCGCTTCACGCACGCATCTGCTTCCAGCTCAGCTTCCTGGCAGCAGGAATCCAAGAACTGAGCCCGCTTTGCAGCAGGATTTGGCACATCAGATCCAAACGAGGGGTCATTTTAGTTCTCAGGATGGATAGATCACCCTTCCCAGAAGGGTCCCTGCCTATTCCCGAACACACCTGCTCACACACGCTGAATAAAAGCCATGAGAATGGGATTATCAGTTATAAAAAATCCTCCTCGGCCACCACAACCCGTCCGGGGGAAGCCCAAACTCATCCCAGCTTGCACATCTGATCCATCTGCAATTCCACATAAAACCCCCTCCAAAATCAAGAGCTACCTGGTGGGTTTGGGTCAGGGGTGAGGCTCTAGGGAGAATTTCATAGAATGGTTGGAGTTGGAAGGGACCTTAAAGATCATCAAGTTCCAACCCCCCTGCCCTGGGCAGGGACACCTCTCCCTAGAGCAGGTTGCTCCAAGCCCCATCCAACCTGGCCTTAAACCCCTCCAGGGATGGGGCACCAACAAGGTGGGTTTTAAGGTGTTTTTCTTAAAAAACCGAAGGGATTATTCCCTGCATTTGCAGCCTGGGGAAGTACCAACAAGCTCTTCTCTAAAGATGGGCACCCTCCTTCCCAAGCTGAGGCCTTTGCCACTCATTGCATGCAACAGCACCCTCACACAGCAAGTCAAGGCATACCTGGTGAAAGCAGGAGCACCCTCAAGGTGGCACCCAAAGAGCAGAACCTTGTTGTCACCCAGCTGTGTCTTTTTATAGCTGCTCCCAGCCACCACGTCGAGTTTGGCAGGCTTCAGAGAACCCATCAACCTGATGATCTGCCAGAGCAAAGACACAAGTTCAACTTGATTAACATTGATGGATTCCATGGTGTTTTGCATAAATGTTTGCTTAATACACAAGTCAAAAATATCCCCAGAAAAATGAAAATTAAAGCTAGTTAATTGCTTGCAGCTACACGCCGGGGTGTAAACTGGGGTTTCCATAGCACCAAAGGGGCTGTGAGATCCTTAGGACAAAGTTAGAGCTTCGAGAGAAACAACATATCCTGGGCTGCAGCAAAAGCAGCGTGAGCAGCAGGGCCAGGGAGGGGATTCTCCCCCTCTGCTCTGTGCTCCTGAGACCCCACCTGGAGTCCTGTGTCCAGCGGAGGCCACCAAGATGCTGGGAGGGCTGGAGCCCCTCTGCTGTGAGGACAGGCTGAGAGAGCTGGGACTGTTCAGCCTGGAGAAGAGAAGGCTCCGGGGAGACCTTGGAGCAGCCTTCCAGGATCTGAAGGGAGCTCCAGAAGAGCTGGAGAGGGACTCTTGGTCAGGGAGTGGAGGGACAGGACAAGGGGGAAGGGTTTTAAATTGGAAGAGGGGAGATTTAGATGAGATCTTAGGAAGAAGTTCTTTGGTGTGAGGGTGGTGAGGCACTGGAAGAGGTTGCCCAGGGAAGCTGTGGATGCCCCATCCCTGGAAGTGTTTAAGGCCAGGCTGGATGGGGCTTGGAGCAACCTGCTCTAGGGAGAGGTGTCCCTGCCCAGGGCAGGGGGGTTGGAACTGGATGATCTTTAAGGTCCCTTCCAACTCCGACCATTCTGTGATTCTATGAACTGGAGTTTAAGGCATAGGGAGGAAAGCAGATTCTTCACATTCTTCTTTCAACTTCAGGAGCTCCCCGCTTCCATTTCTGGGCAGATTACAGCAGATTTTGGTTTCCCCACTGCAAACAGGCCACGGTGAAGCAGCGTCTGGTTGTTGAGACAGGCAATTACTCTTTATTACCGAACTAAATGAATTAAGCAGCAGCTAATGAAAGATTTGAGAACCTGCAGCAGCGATTCAAAAATCAACCCAATATCCAGTTGAGCATGAAATGAGGATTAACTGCAGTTTCCATATTCTTGGTGCCAAGTAACCATGTCAAAAGGACTTTCCTTCACCCAGAAAGAGGAAGGGAATGGGTAAGAGGGACGGTTGCTGAAATGGGATGCTCAAGTGTGGCGATGACAGCCATGGGCTTGATTAAAAGTCAAATATTATTAATTGGAGCAATTTGATGAGCAGGGAAGCGTGTCGCAGAACGGTCCAGGAAATCCCAGTGTCACCCATGCTCTCACTACACAACATCAGGGTTTCAGGGAATGGGAGGAGCGTCTGGGTTGGAAGGGACCTTCCAGATCCTGGAGTCCAACCATCAACCCAGCACTGCCCAAACCCCCCACTGACCCATGTCCCTCAGCACCACATCTGCCTGGCTTCTAAATCCCTCCAGGAATGGTGGCTCCACCACTGCCCTGGGAAGCCTCTTCCAGTGTTTGATAATCCTTTCACTGTAGACATTTTTTCCTAATAAATTTCATCCTAGAAGACATTCCAGGATGGAGAGTCCAACCAGGACACAGCCAACACACCCAGTCCTGTGCCACAGCGATCCTGCTTTCCCCCTTGTGTTTTCCTGCAAGGAAAGTTGGGCAATTACAAGCCTATCAACAAAAAATATTCTGGTTTACAGAAGATCAAGGTGTCAAGAAGAAATACAAGCCCTTCCTGCAGCTGCAGTCATTCCCAATAGCAGCAATTCAGGCTCAGCAGAGCATTACCATGCAAAGCACCTCCAAAAACATCAGTCCTCTTATTGCAAAGCAGATTGTGCCGTCCAGGTTGATTAACAAGGTTTCAGGGAGGTAATGAGAGCAATTTTCAACGGAGGTGAAAGGCGAAAGAGAGAAAAAGAGGGTTGTTCTGAGCCACTCTGCTTGCTGCAGAGGCACCAGCCAGGAGATCACAACAGCAGATAATATCTGAACTGAGGGATGTGCAGCTGATTATTACAAGCTGTTCACCATCCAAAAGCTTCTCTGATGCACGGCACAATCAATCGGCTGCAAATTTGCATTTAAATTGAAGAATTTCAGAACCCATACCCCAAAGAGGAGAGGTCCTTCTTGGGTGACGCTTCTGATATCTCCCAGCCTTCAGAGAGGAAGGCAAAAAGTTGCCTGACACCCCCAAAACCTGTCCTGCCACCCTTCACCGAGACACCCGTGTCTGAAAGATGTGATTGACATCCACGTCCCAACCGCTAGACACAGAAATAACCCTCCAGAGAGCAAAGTTCCAGCAGGATGCCCCGTCTCTGGAGGGGGTTCCAGGCCAGGATGGATGGGGCTTGGAGCAAGCTGGTGCGGTGAGAGGTGTCCCTTCCAGTTCTAATCATTCTCTGATTCTATGGGTTCATGGTTAGAGTTACAAACCTCTCCCCCTAAAATCTGCCCAGACCCACAGGGGGATTTCAGCAGCAGAACAAAAAAGGCCACAAAACCGGTGGCAGAGGCACACTGGGCAGATCTCCAGGGACTTCTGAGTCACTTGGCGTGCCCAGGGGATAGAGTACACAGGGAACGGAGGCGACATCCTCCAGAGCAGCTCCGGTTTGAGATGCTCTCTCAAGATTTGTCAACAAAATCCTTCCCGAGGACATCAGCTGCACCCTGTGCAAGCAGAGAAGCGCAGCAAAGCTCGCTGTCCTGCTCTGCAAACCCTCTTCCTTTCCTCAAATGTGGCAGCACCTCTGAAAACACTGGTCCAGTTGGCAGCTGGCACAAAGACTGAGTCCCACCAGTGGGACCCAAATCTCTCTCTCCTCTCCCCGACACAGCTCTGCTCTAAGCCCCTCATTCCCGAGCACCAGCCTAGTTTGAAATGCTCATTTCAAACTGCCTAAAAGACTTAAATGACAAAACAAACAGAAGCCAATTAACAAGCCACCAACCCAGCCAGGCCATCTAGCAGCTCTGCAGCAGGTTCCTGCAGTCAGGAACGATTGCTGGTGTAATCCTCAGGGGCTGCAGGTTGGCAGTTGCATCCAGACCAGTCTGCCCATTTTTCTTTCTTTCTTTCTCTTCTAAGGGAAAGTTGCCAAGAACAACGCGAGCCGTTGCGTGGGCACAGTCAGACCCAAGCTGGGGAGAGGCACAGTCTCATCTTGCTGTCAGCCCCAACAGCTCCAGAGGATTTACAGCTCGTCACATCCCTCAGTTGCTTTCAGCCCCTCAATCTCAACCCGATTGCTCCGTCAGGACCCTGAGGACTCTTCCTCGGCTGGAAGCGCGAGCCCGCGCTGTGACTGATGATTTATACTTCACTGCACTCCAGGGTTTATTTTTATATTTGATTTCACAGCCATTAGCGGGTCTGTGAAATCCTGGATTTTCTACTCCAAGTGCTTTTTACCTGGTGCTAGAATACAAGAAATGAGAGCACAAAAGGTCAGAGAGTCACCGATTTATCACAAGGGAGCCAGACGCCCGCACAGGGAGATGGTGGTGAGGCTGTCCTGAGCTCTCAAACCCTCTGGGGTGGTCCTTTACCCCCGGGGTCCTCCAAGCCTCTCTTCTCTCAGCCATGCTCTTTAAGGGAAGGGGAAAAAAACAACCAACAAGCTGTGTTAGTGCAAGCTGGTTTTGTCCTTTTCAGATGTAGCGCTGAGCCAGGGCACAGGAAGGCTGCTCGAGAACCAGCCTTCCTAATAAGACCTTTGAGAAATCAAATCATTTACCTCTTCCGAGGTTTCAACCTCTTCCTCATGCCCTGAGGTAGGAGCATGACCAGAAGGAGCTCTGCAGCAACAACAAGCAAAGGCTGAAAGCAGACAGAGTGCTCTGGGAGGGGGGAAATCAGACGGAGAGGCTGACCCTAGGGTGTCTGTCTGCAAAAAGGATCTGCACTGAACACCAAAACCTTCCCAGTCACTGTCAGCGGCCACGAGCAGGTATTAAATCACCTTTTATTACTGAGATGAGCTGCAGCTGTCTGTGTATGAACAGCACCAGTGGGTTAATAAATGCTCCTGCAGTGTCTGCACGGGGAAATTACCAGATACTCTTTAGTTTACGGGTCATTTATAGAGGGGTGCGCCAGTTCAACAAGCAGGGGCACCGCCTGTTGTGTGTGGCATCAATCATAGAATGGTTGGAATTGGAAGGGACCTTCAAGATCATCCAGTTCCAACCCCCCTGCCCTGGGCAGGGACACCTCTCCCTAGAGCAGGTTGCTCCAAGCCCCATCCAGCCTGGCCTTCAACACTTCCAGGGATGGGGCATCCACAGCTTCCCTGGGCAACCTGTTCCAGTGCCTCACCACCCTCACAGTAAAGAACTTCTTCCTAAGATCTCATCTAAATCTCCCCTCTTCCAATTTAAAACCCTTCCCCCTCGTCCTGTCACTAGACTTCCTGACCAAGAGTCCCTCCCCAGCTCTCCTGGAGCTCCCTTCAGATCCTGGAAGGCTGCTCTCAGGTTTCCCTGGAGCCTTCTCCAGGCAGAACAGTCCCAGCTCTCTCAAGAGAGCTGCTGCAGCACAGTCCCCAGAGGCCTGGAGACATGGGGACATGCAGAAGTGTCCCCAACCCACGCAGAAACCAAACCTCCAGCAGCCCCATGGCTGTGGGTGAGCATCCATCAAATCAAGGTCTGGTGCTCGCTGGGGGCAGAGGTCCCAGTAACCCCAGACGGCTGTGAATTCCACACTTCCCAGCTCTATTTTTAAGCCCTGCAGCCGGGCAGGATCTCTGTTGCCACGCTACCCGTGTTGTGGGCCCAGAGAGGTCAGCACATCCTACCCCTGGGACCTGCAGAGCAGCTCAGCGGCCACACGGACGTGACCGACAAGGTTTCAAACAGGTCACAGCAGCTGCGGCGGTCACACAGGATTGCTCCCCCCTTTTCCTTTCTCCCGACTCTTCTCCTAAACTTCCCACACCCTGCCAACAATCGCTTGCAGACAAGACATCCCCCACATTCAGTGTCACCCCAAAACTCCCCACAGCCCCAGCAGGGTGCAGGCAGGTGGAAAAGTACCGGCAGCACAGCAGGCAGCAGTTGCTGGTGGGCAGACAGCCGGCTTTCCCTCCCAAGTCATTTTTCCTCAGCTCCCAAAGCAAACCTTAAATGAGCCTCCAGCATTCCCTCCAAGAGCAGAGAGAATCCCAGCACACCTCCATCTATCGGGGGATTTTTGGGAACGTATCCTCCAGCAAACACCCACCGGCAGGTCTGAGCTGTAAATCAAGTTTTCCAAAGTCCTGCCGGGTGATTTATGAGCCAGGGAGCTGATCAAAGGGGGAGCAGCCGTTTGGAAAAGTTCCTGTCACCAAATGATACATTCTCTTAATTTCCAGTTAAATACAGAGCATGAATATTTCTGTCCACGCCAGCACCACTAGTGGTTGGGAATACCCAAACGCTCCACACACTGCTATTGCCACGGCAGGAGTAATTTATTTGGACATTAAAACCCTTCACAGCTCCTTCAGCCTCTTTCATTTCAGACATAGAGCTGGAGATATCAATTTGTTTACAACAGCCCTTAAAAGCTTCATTATGAGGCTTTTGCTCATAGGAAGACACATCACAAAGCATAAACTGGGTTTTACAGTCTCTCTCTCTCTATTTTAGTCTGGCCCAACCGGAGCTGCTGAGGGAAGTGGCCAGACCCCTCTGCTCAGACCCTGGGTTATTTGGGGACAGAAAAACCCTACAGAGATTTTGTCCCCCAACAAAAGACACCAGTTCCTTGTAGCCTTTAGAAGTGCCCCAGGCTCCAGGGTGCTTGAGCTGTGCTTACAAGTAGACGCCAGTCTCCACGAGTTTATTCTTTTCCCATTTTTGGGGTGGCTGAAGACAGTGCAGAAAGCAGCAGTGATTCTTTGGCCGCTCTGAGTGGGGAGCAGGGAGGGGGAACACTGCCAGCATCGGCTCAGCAGGGAACACAGCATCCTGAGGAATGCGGTGGAGATCAAACCACATCTTTTCCTCCTGCCCCATCCAGTGGTTCAGGCTGGAAGAGCATTTTGCAGTCGGGAAGAACTCTGACATGAAACTGCAGCAATGTCGCAGTCCCCAGAACCTAAATCCTTCAAGAAGGACAGGGGCAGCTGCTGCTTTGCCCCTCTTGGGGGGTGACAGCTGGGAATGCTGGCCTGGAAGGGCTATGGAATCGGGCTGATGGTGGAGACAGGCACAGGTCCAGCTCTGGTTGCCTGGTTTCTGCTAATACTTCTACAGTACAGGATATGCTAAAAAATAACACACAGCTTCTTAACACACAACCTAATGAGGTTCAACAAGGGCAAGTGTAGGGTCCTGCACCTGAGGAGGAAGAATGCCAGGCACCAATATAAGTTCGGGGCAGACCTGCTAGAAAGCACTTCTGAGGAGAAGGATCTGGGGGTCCTGGTAGACAGCAAACTCTCCACGAGCCAGCGATGTGCCCTGGTGGCCAAGAGGCCAATGGAACCCTGGGCCAAGTAGGGAAAAGTGTGGCCAAGAGGTGGAGGGAGGTCATTCTCCCCCTCTGCTCTGCACTGGGGAGGCCACAACTGGAATCCTGCCTCCAGTTCCGGGCTCCCCAGTTCAAGACAGACAGGGAACTACTGGAGAGAGCCCAGAGTAGGGCAACAAAGATGCTGGAGGGATTGGAGCATCTCCCTAGTGAGGAAAGGCTGAGAGAGCTGGGGCTCTTGAGCCTGGAGAAGAGAAGGCTGAGAGGAGACCTTCTTCATGCTCCCAAGGATTTGAAGGGTGGGTTGAAGGAGGATGGAGCTGGATTCTTCTCAGTGGTTCCCAGTGAGGGGCAATGGGCACAAGCTCAGACATAGGAATTTCCATCTAAACATGAGGAGGAACGTCTTTGGGGTGAGGGTGGCAGAGCCCTGGCAGAGGCTGCCCAAGAAGGGTGTGGAGTCCCCTTCTCCAGAGACCTTCAAGCCCCACCTGGATGCAGTCCTGAGGGATGTGCTCTGGGTAATCCTACAAGGGAATCCCCCAGGGCAGGGGGGTGAAATGAGATGATCTTTAAGGTCCCTTCCAACCCAAACCATTCCATGATTCTGTCACACTGCACTGGCCATGACTGGAGGACTCTAAAGCCAGGGAGATGTCCCAGGTTCATCTGCCAGCCCACAACACAGGGCTGCCACCCGAGCTACTGCCCAGCCTGAGGCCGTAAAGCTCAAAGATCCCCCCCAAACCCACACAGTGCTGAAGAGCAGGCTTCAAGGCACACTGAGAGCTTATTCACACCAAAACACCCCTGCAGGGGCCACGGAGTGTATAGAAACAAACACAGAATGCTCTGGGGAACACTAAAACATCACACAGAGCAACTGAGGGACCACCAGAAGGCACTTGGAGCGCTTGGTGGGGACTCACAGAGCAAACTGAAGAGTCAGACAGACGGCCGGGGGGGGATTTCCACACAGCCTGAGCTCCGGGGGTCAACAGGAGGCAAACGGAGGCTCCAATGCTAGCGAGGACCACCAGAAGAGAGACGGCGAGTTTGGAGGGGGGGGCGGTACCTAAGCAGATCGACTCTGACAGCTCTTCCTCCTCCGAGGCGGCTTTTGCCGGCGGCTGACCGGTGCGAGAGGGGCCCGGGGTACCCCTTAGGGCTCGACCCGGGGCTGGGGACGCGGCTGGCCCACGGGTAGCCAGGCCCTGAGAGGAGCGGCGACCGCTAACCACAACCCCTCCGCCCGCCACCGGCCGACTGAGGGGATGCTCCCCCCCGCCTCAGGCAGCGACCGTTACTCCCAGCGCGTGCGCGCTGCCGGCGGTTCAAACCCGGCGGGGGCGGAGCCGCGCGTTTCTGATTGGTCAGTGTCCCCGCCAGCCCCTCTTCGATTGGCTGCGCCGCTGAGGGAGTGGGCGGGGCCTCAGCGGCGGCGGGCCCCAAGCGGAGAAGGTCCGGCCCGGCCCCGTCCCCCCTCAGGATGAGCGTCCTGTCACCCCGCCGGGGCGCCGCCGCCTCCCCTGCCCCGCGGCCCCTCGGAAGCACCGGTACCCCGCTGCTTTCCGAGTGCCCCGGCAACGACGATGAACGGGAAAGGCAGCAACGCCGGCGATCCAGGATCCAGCTCAGCAGCACCGACTCGCCGCTGGGCCGCGCCTCGCCAAGGTAAGGCCCGGGGGCCTGGTGTGAGGGGCTGTGGGGAGGAGGAGGAGGAAGGTCCCCAAAGCACCGTGTCTCCCCCAGGCAGGCGGAGGAATGGAAGCCGTCCCTCCCGCAGTGGACCAACGCTCAGATCTCGGATCATTACTGCACCTGCATCAAGCTCTCCGCCGAAAACGTGAGTTTGCCGCCACCACCCCCCGGAAGGTTCCTCATCCCGGCCCCGGCTCACACCGCCTCGGGCCGGCCCTGGTTGCAAGGCCCGGAGAGATTTTAAACTCCTCGAGCCTCGGCTAGGAGGTTGTTGTTCTTGCAAGCCTGCTGAGGCCCTTTCCTGGTCCAAGCTACGTCCAGAACTGGGCTTCTTGTTGCTGCCCTCCTTCCCCGCCGTAACGGAGTAGGATGTGCTACAAGGGATGACAGTAGGATGTATCGTGGAGTTGTCTAGGCTGGAAAGGACCTTTAAGATCATCCAGTCCAACCATCAACCTAACGCTGCCAAAACCACCAACAACCCCTGTCCTTCAGTACTACACCCACCTTTTAAATACCTCCAGGGAGGATGATTCCATCCCTTCCCTAGTCAGCCTGTTCCAATGTTTGACGACCCTTTTCTAATATCTGTTTCCTAATATCCACCCTATTCCCTGGATCCTGCTGTCAATAGCCCCATGGGATTGAGAGTTTGGACAGTTTTGACAGGTATCATTTGACAGGGGATCAGTTCTGAGCTGTGTGCTTTGTTTCAGAAAATCACCACGAAGAATGCTTTCGGCTTACACCTGATCGACTATATGGGCCAGATCCTGAAACAGAAGGACTCTGAAATGACCAACTTCACGGTGAGGAAAATCACTGCCTGGTCACAGTGATGCTGTGTTTCCCACTGGCATTTAACCTAAGGTTTCACAACTAACAAAACTCAAATAATGTGAAGGTAGCTGAGCTGGTTACTTCCACGAGAAATGCCTGGTAGAGGCAGCGTAGACACGTTTTACAGAGACATAATGATGCTGAAGCCGTTTGTACCACAGAAAGTCAAGCTGAATTCTTTCAGTGATGGTCCTTCAAAAGGAGAGCTTGTTTAAAAGTTAAAACCTGTGAGATTTCCAAGGTAAATACTGGGTGTTAAAACCAGCAACAAAAAGAAGGCTGTGTCTGACTCCTGGACTAATTTTGGTCTGGGGTGGATCAGAATAAGAACTTGCCAGGGCAAAGATGTACTCACTGCAATAGTTCACTGATGCAAGGAGAGAGAACTGAATTCCTGGCTGAATGAACAAAGGAACGTGGCCTCGAGGAGCTCCTGAGGTAGCTGTCAAACGATTGATGGAACTGTGGAAGGGACGGGAAAGAGCACATAGGTTTTCAGTGAGTGATCCTTTGCCTTCCTGGGGGGGTGTCTGTGATCAAAAGGGGCACTTGGCATCACCTGCACTTCACCTCTTTTGACTTCATAATTCGGGTAAATGGAACAATACCAAGAGGATGACCCAAAAGAAGGCACGAAGGAGAGGTGTCTCTTGGCAGATGTAAATCTGCACCTTTCTGCTTCTCCCCATTGCTTCATCTTGGCAACTTTAGTGTCTTCTGTGTGATCCTTTCCAAAAACCCTGATAAAGCGACCCATGGGCTCTGCTGGGAAAGACACATCTTGACCCTTGCTGTGCGTGCAGGTCTCTAGACCTAAATCTACTAGATTTCAGAATAAGTCATAGAATCATAGAATGGTNAGTTATTCATAATTTTACTTGTAACACAGCATGGGTCTGCAGCTTGTCTTCTGTGTTTGCATCTTCTGGGTGAGGCTTTTTTTCCTTTCTAACTAAAAATTGCTTCCTTTCTTCCTCCTGTCAGGTGGCAGCTGACACACTCAATGCCAGCGCGAAGATCTACGCCGTGCGTGTGGATGTGATCCACGCGGATGTCTACAAAGTTCTGGGAGGCTTGGGCAGGGACTTGTCACCTACGAAAAACATGGACAGCTCAGAAGGAGGTGTGCCATTCCCTCAGGTTCTGTTAAGCTGTTCCCATTCCACCTGTGAGTTAAGAGAAAGCCCTTTGTACACCCAGCAGAGTACCCATAACTGTGTTTTTCGAGGGCTGGGAAATCCTGAATCACTTTGCCTGGGCACTGAGCAGGGAGGGTTGAGATAAGAACCTGAAGCTGTCCTGATTTGGCCCATCAGATTTGGACACGCTGAAACATGAAGAACGAAGTGTCTCCCTCTTTGCCCTGAAATAAAAATCTGCTGTTAAGATAAAATAGAGTCAATTAAAAGAAACCCAGCTAATGAAACGTTGGTGGGAACTTCACGCCCGCTGGGTTTTTGTGTGTTGGCTGTACAAACCGAAGTAGAAGGCGTGCTATCCCTCCCACAGGGTATTTTAGCAAGTGTTCTAAGTGTAACTTGTTCTTCTTTTCCTTTCAGGAGACAGTTCTAATCCTGAGGCTGTTGTCAAGAGAGTTCAGACAAAGAAAAAGCACTCCTTCAAAACCATCGAACAGAACTTGAATAACATCAATGTCTCAGAGGCCGGTCGCAAATGTGAGGTGGGTGGAGGGGGGCTGCTGGAGCAGCTGCTTTCTGGTGGAGGAAAGGAGATGGGGCCTCATCTTTCTCGTTCCTGTTGTTTCCCTTATTGTGCTTTCTTCCTCTTTCGGGCTCTAACATTCACACATGCCTCTGAATTCTGCTCTTAGAGCAGATTGTTCCTGGTCACGTATATTCTTCCTGTGTGAGGCAGCTGAGAGAGCCCTCTTCTCACTGCAAAAAGAGGCGTGGGGCATTCCCCCTTCAGATCTCTGCTTAAAAGTCTCCTGCAGAGACCTGCTTCACCCTCTCTATTTCCTCCAACCCTTGATGTTCTCTTCATTCCACACCTGCAGACTGATCCCGTCTTCCAGAAATCAGCCGCGTCTTTTGATGAATGCAGCACGGCTGGCGTTTTCCTCACGGGGCTGCGCACCCAGAACTGCCACAATGAGCTCCTCTTTGACTGGAAGATCATGCCTCTCCCTTCTTCAGAGACTCTCACCCTGCCAAACTCTGATCCTGTGAAAGTGATGGATTTAAAGCGTGAGTGCTGGTAACTGCTGAGCAAAAGGGATCCCATCCAGACCTTTTAATCCTTTTCGTCTCTCAAGCATCTCCTCATTTTAGTCTCAGCTACCTTGACTTGTGCTTTTGGTCACTGCTTGGCTGCTCCATCCTGATCGAGTTGAGACTGGTTGCTGGAAAAACAGGACTTTTGGAGGTTTTAGATCACTACATGTAGCTTAACATATATGTCACGCAGCACGTGTGGTCTGAGCTGGGCAGCAGTGGAGATTAATGTGCTCCAGGTGAAGGACTGACCTCCTCAGGGTGTTCTGAGCCTGTACATTCTATAGGGTGTGATAAGATTCCCACCATTATCCCTGCTCTTGAGTTAAGGTAGTGATCAAACCCTCCCTTTCTGCTGAGAAATCAGCCCAACTGCTTTTACAACAAGCCCTGATCCCCCCTACGTGGAAGAAGGGCCGCCTAAGTATGTGGCTTTAAGAATGATTTCATACCTGACACTTGTTTTAGCTGCTGATTGCTTCATCCTATGTCTAATCTCTCCTCTTTGCTCTCCTTCTTCCCAGTCCTGCTGGTGCAGTGCACTGAAAAACGCCCCATCTGCTCTTCTCTGGCTGGTTTCCAGTTCACAAAGTGGGATGCCGAATCCCACAATGAGGTATGGGATACCTGAGCTCCGTGCTTGCCTCCAAAGCCATCTCAGGGCTACACAGGGCACTGGGATGTTGGTTTGGGGGGATGCTGATATCCAGCGTTTTCTTCTCCTCTAGTCAGTGTCAGCCCTGTTGGATAAATTTAAGAAGAGCGACCAAGTCTTCGATATCAACGCGGAGATAGACAGCGATGTGGAAGACTGTGTCCCTGCTCCACCGGATGATGACTTCAATTCTGCCTCCCCCAGGAGTGCAGCAGCTGAAAAGATTGGGGAATTCACAGAAAACCTCAACTCCTTTGGCACGGTCCACCAGAGCAAGAGGTAAACAGTTACTGAATCACAGAATCATAGAATGGTTGGAGTTGGAAGGGACCTTAGAGATCATCAAGTTCCAACCCCCCTGCCCTGGGCAGGGACACCTCTCCNAGGGACTCTATAGGGACATCTATAGTGTTGCTCTGATGCGAGCGACAGCTTCTGCCAGCTCTCTTGGGGAATTTTTCATTTGCTGTGTACACATTTCCCATCTGGCTGGAGCTTGCTTTCTGCCCAAGTTTCGGGTACATCCAGGAATGCATTACAGGGATATCTCTACCCTCCGAGAGGACCTTTTCATACAGTGTCGTGGTTTCAGCCAGATTTACCAAAACCAGATTGACAGATGGCCTTTCCTCCCCGCAGAAAGAAAGGAGAGGAAGGGATTCAGGAGTTTAGAAAAACTAAACTACTTTAATAAAAACAAAAAGAAAACAAAAAGAAAGTATACAGTATATACAAAACCATATCAAGCTTCCAGGATGACCACAGCACCAACAGACAACAGTCCCAGGCTGGCCTCGATGATTGACAGGAGCTGGATTCCAGATCTGGAGTCAGGAATGCTCGGATCGGGATCAAGGGCAGATGAACAGGCAGGGTCCTCCTTGGGTGTCAGCCATGGAAGAAAGAGGAAAAGAGAGGCTTTAGCCTTTGATCCCTCAGCTTTTATCCTGAGCATGATGGGATGGGATGGAATACCCCTGTTGGTCAGTTTTTGGGTCAGTTGTCCTGTCTGCTCCTCCTTGCAGGTGGGACCTTCGATGCTTCTGACCCTCCAACGGGCAAATAACAAAATTCCCTGCCCTTGGTTGTTCCAGCAATAAGGATAAGAAAGGGCCTCCCTGCAAACCATTCCTTGATATAATTGGGTCTTACCACTGTGGGACGAAACAGTTCTCTGAACAGTGTGCTGTTCATTTCAGAGTTTAGTTTAGAAGAGGCCCAGCTAAGAAAGTAAAACTGTAAACCAGAAAATTGGTTCATTTTACCCCAAACCAGGACATACAGTCACGTTTCCCCAGAGCTGTTGCTTCTCTGCTCCCCAGTTTGCAGCTTGTTCTTTGGCAAATCCTCCTCTGGTTTTGCAGCAACTTCACAAACCCCGGAGAGAGCAACGCACCCTGTTACCCTTTGCTGATGAAGGAGTGGCAGAGGGAGCAGGTGATGCCCTTACAGAGCTGATCTGGACAATAAATGCCCTCTCAGGCCCAGCATGTGCCAAAGGGATGATTTCCCCAAACAGCGGGTGTGCTTTTTCCAGGACCGACGCGGATCCTTTTGGAGAGGGAGACATCAGCTCCATGTGCCTTCATCTCTCCATGAAACCGGGGGAATACTCCTACTTCAGTCCCCGAACGCTGTCCATGTGGGCTGGCCCTGACCACTGGCGTTTCAAACCTCGACATAAATGTAAGTATTTAGAGACAGCAGCTCACACACAGCAAATGCAGGGACAGTAAAGAAGGGGACAAGCCTACCTGGCTCTTTTCTCCCCAGCTGGGAAGCAGTGCAGAGTCCAGACAGTGGGAAAGCTCTCGCTCACACGCAGATCCTTTGGTGTCTAATCCTTTGTATCTCTTCTCTGTTCATAGTTTGGGTTTGTTGATGATGCTCAGCACTGAGGGGGTGTCCCTCACCGCAGCAATAGGTGATACTCACACTAGTATGACTCCAGCTGTTGTTTCCCACAAAATCTGGAGATGAAATTGCACCTTGCTTTTGTGAAAAGGTGCTAATTCCCTTAAAATACAAAGCTGAGAACAACACCTATTTCTTTCCCCTAACAAAGGGAAAACTTGTAGGTGACGTTGCTGCGTGGAGCAGATGCTCAAATTAGGAGGGAGCTGCTTGTCTTTCCTCTATCCCAAAGCACCTCTGGGTTCTTTCCTTTCTGCAGCAGATGCCAACTCTGAAAAAGAGACCAAGAAAAGGAATACAAAGAAGGCATTTGAACTGAACTTTGATGAGGATATTGACTTTGAGGCGTATTTCCGTAAGACCAAGGTATGTGCTGAGTTTCTGCCTCTTTTTGCTTTCTCTTTTGCCACATCAACGTGTTTTGGAGCTGTCCTCTGCAAACGGCTCATCTCTTGCTCCTGTGAAGCACCCTTTAAACACAATATCACCTGTGTTCCTTGGTGCGGGGTCTTCTGACTCCAGGTCAGAGAGTTTTACCAACCTTGGGCTGGAGAATTGGGCTGGATTCTTCCTGCCGTTAGTCAGAGAGACCCTGCAGGTCCCTGGGTGCTGCACAGAACCCACTGCCTGCACTGTCTTGGACCACTGTGGCCCTCCTCTTTGGAGGCAGCTCAGAACTTGTGCCCTTTCAGAGGAAGACTTGTGTTCAAAGCACTTATTTCTGCATTAAGTCTTCCGAGTAGCAGGTAGCTCACAGGGGATGGTATTTCTTCCCCAGGCGTCTGTAACTCTGGCCAAATCCATTCTGGAAAACGAGAACGTGAAGAGCACCACTCTCCCCACAGACTTCAACTACGACCCTAACAACATTCTCCAGCTGTTCCTCAAGCCATCTCTTAAGGTAAGAGTCTTCTCTAAAAGCCTGTTGGCCACGATTCCGTGCAGAAGACCAGTCCTCACCAAATGCTTGAAGTCTATCGAGATGCTCCTCAGGGCTGGAGAGGGACCGGCATGGCTCTTGCTGAACTGAGGCTGTGCTTGACCAGGGGCTGGCTAGAGGGCAGGGATGGGAGAAAGAGGAAGAGACACCAGGCTGGGAAAAGGGGAGGTGATAAAGGAATAAGGTGTAAGCACTACTTGGAGAATAATTTAGAGCTTTTCCTTTGCTGGTCTTGTCCACGTAGCTCTGCAGGATGTCTCAGACAAGCAGCTCCTCGGATCACGAAGATGAGATTGGGGAATACGATTACAACAACCCCAACGACACCTGTGATTTCTGCCCTGCCTCGCAGGTGAGCGTGACAAGGAGCTTTCCTCCAGTTGTCTGTATTTAATATGTGATGGGAATGATGTAGAAAGAACCTGTGTCCAGAATTAATGACTAGGGAAAAAGGATTGGTGCTGCAGATTATGAGGAAGCCCTAGGAGTCTGTGCTCTGTCCCCTCACCCTTGCCATCAACTAGTTTGACAGTCAGTTTGCTGCAGAAACTCCATTCCAGCCTTTCCTGTACTCCTGTGCCCCAAAGCAGGAGTAAATGCCATTGCTCCTCCCTGCAATCATCTCTCTGCAGTAAGGTTTGCTCCCATGGAAGTGGGTTTCTCAATCTCAGCTGGTCCCAGGCTGGCAGGAGAGCCTTCAGCTCTTATATTTGTTGATATCCCACGCTCTTCATCTCCCTTGGGTTTAGCTTTAGCCCAGGTGCTGTGGAAGAGGTTGAATAAGAACATGGGGAAAGTGGGCAGGTACCTGAGAGGCTGGTGCTCTTGTTCCCTCAGTGCAGGACATCTCCAGCTCCTCTGAGCTGTGTCTGGGTGACCTCACTGCTGTGTCTCTTCTTGCTCAGGCTGCAGACAGCGACGATGACAACGACCCCGTTCAGTTCATGGGCCAGACGGGGGGGTTCAACCTGACCACCCACCCTGAGGGCCCAGAGCTCAACAGGCTTGTTGGGGATGCTGATATCACGACGTATGGAGAGCAGAACCTCCTTGCTGAGCCCCAGAAGGTAAGTGACAGGCAGAAAGACGGACTCCACAACCTGT
>VXBW01004935.1:0-83249 GCA_013400375.1 Thinocorus orbignyianus
GCCTCAAGGAGCCTCAGGTGACGGTACCCTTGGCAACTGCCGAAGTCGATATCACCACAGCTACAGCCAGTCTCCAAGTGCCTGATTCTGACGTCATCATTGATTCTTCCTCTGGGAAAGAGGATGATATGGGTAAATCTAAAAGTTCTCTATTTAGAATGCCTAAGGTTTCTCTTTCTAAAAATTTGAAACCTCAAGCACAGGGTAAATCTGGAGTTGAAGTTTCCTTGTCAGAATCTCCTTCTTATTCAGTAAGTGAAGAAAGTCCTGCTGTTCTTTCTGGCAGCGTCGGATCTAAGGAGCATCCTTATAATAAGGGAGGTAGTGGCTCTAAAAACGCTAAATTCAGAATTCCTAGCTTGGGTTTCTCTAAAGTTGATATTGGTTCTTCTAAAATTGAACAGGATTCCCCATTGCCCAAAGGGGATGTTACTCTTACTAAATATCAGATCAATCTTGCAGAATCTGATTTAAAATCATCTCTTGCTGATGAGAATATTTCAGTGACAGATTCTGAAATTATAAACAAAGATGGTTCTTTTGAACAAGAAAGCCTGAAGCCAGAAGGGGAAACATCAACTGCTGGAGTATCTCTTGGTGACACAGAGATTACAGTTAAAATTCCTAAATTCCGAAAACCAAAATTTGGAATTTCATGGTCTAAGGGCAAACCATCAGAAAGTTGCATTGGTCCTAAATTGGAATCTGAAATTTTGAAGTCAGGGGAAACATCTGCTGTGGGTGATGCTGATACTGAAAAATCTACTGAGATCCCTGATTCTGAATTAAGTGTAAAGATGCACAAGCCTTCATCTGAAGTATTGCTTGATGCACCCAAGTTGGACGTCAGTCTCCCATCAATGGAAGTTACCATGTCCAATTTAGAAGCAGAAATCCATGGTCCAGATTTAGGGTGCAAGGCAGAACAGGAAGTAGTTTCAGAAGAGAAGGAATCTGAGGAAAAAGAAAACAAATTTAAGACATCAAAATTCAAACTGCCTTCATTTAGTTGGTCACCAAAGAAAGAAGCTAGTGCTCCTTCTGTAGCTGAGAAACATTTAGAAGGACCCACTTTTTCTCCTTTGTCTGGAGACACAGAATCTGAATCAACATTTCCTACCTCTGAGAATGAATACCTTCACGTGGAACTTGATACATCAGCAGAAAAAGATGATGAAAAGGGCAGAAGCAAGAAGTCCCAATTCAGTATGCCAAAGATCTCATTCCCTAAAATGAAGGCTCAAAAAGTCCAGGTCTCTCAGCCCATATTGGAAACTGACATTTGTGGTCCCAAACAGGAAAAAGGTCTTTCAGTGCAGAAGCCTGAGAAAGGGAGTAGTGGAGAAGCTGCAGGAATGAGCATAAAAGGGCCAAAAGTTACAGTACCAACTTTAGAATTTTCCAAACCAGAAGTCAAAGCTCCCAAAACAGAGATGGATATTAGCATGCCTATGGGTGAGGTCATACTTCCTACGCGTGAAGATCACCTGACATTAAAATCACCCACTGCTAATGCCAGCCTCTCAATCTCAGATATCAAGATCGTAACTGAAGGCTCCATTGAGGTGAAGAGCCCTGACACCAGTGTTGAAAGAACATCAAGTGAAAATGCTACGGGCGATGTAGAAATAAAAATTGTAGGTCCTGAAGGGAAAACAAAAATGTCTAAATTCCAAATGCCAAAGTTTGGAATTACACATTCTAAAGGGAAAGGTTCAGAAAAGGAGGTCAGCCAATCCAAATCAGAAGTCAAGGTTCCCCAACTAAAAGCAACAATAGAAATAGCTGACATTGCTGTTGAAGCACCAAATTTGGAGGTGGCATGTGGTACAGGAACAGAAACTTACAGCTCTAAAGTCAAAATGAGCAAAGCTGACCAAAAGGCATCAGAGGCTGATGCTTACCTCCCATCAGCTGACATTTCTGTTCCAAAACCAGACAGTGATATTCAGGATTCAGATGGAACACTAAAAATCAAAGGAGAAATAAAACAAGACGGAGATGGAGAAGAGAAAGAAGGACATTTCAAAATGCCAAAATTCAAATTGCCATCCTTCAGTTGGTCCCCAAAGAAGGAAGCAAGCGTTAAACCGGATTCTGGAGCAAACTTGGAAGATCATAAACTTGCTGTAATGTCAGGCAGGATAGACACAGAAGTGAGAGAAACTACAACTGATGATCAAGGTACTGGGCCAACCTTTGATCTGGAAACCTCTGCAGGAAAAGTTGAACAAAAAAGTCCAATTAAAAAGCCTCAATTTGTCATGCCCAAAATTTCACTCTCAAAGATCAAGGTTCCCAAAGCTCAGACACTTTCATCAAAAGCTGAAGTTGATGCTACTATTCCTAAAACAGAAAAACAAGATGATGATTCAATACAGATACCTAATATAGAAAGAAGTCATTCTGAAAGGGCAGAAGAAGGGGCACAAATAGTTGCAAAACTGGCTGCTGTTAAGATCTCCACAGTGGAGTTTTCCAAAACAGAAACCGGAGCCTCCCAAACTGACATGGTTGTCCTAAAATCAAGTTCTACAGAAGAGGATACCATTCAAAAGACTGATATTAAGTTCCCCATAGGAGAAGCTTCAACTGAACTGAAGAGCCCCGAAATAGTAACAGAAAGATCATCAGCTGAGGATGAAAGAAAGATGAAGTTGGAAGGACCTGAAGGAAAGATTAAAATGCCCAAATTCCAGAAGCCAAAGTTTGGGATCTCCTTAACAAAAGGGAAAGGCCCAGAGACAGAGATCGGCTCTCCAAAAATAGAAGCTGAGCTACCCCAGCTAAAAATGGCAAGCGAAATTGCTGACATTACTGTGGGAGCTCCAGCATCAGAACTTACATCTGATATGTCCGATCCTGGAGCAGGTGTTTATGCTTCTAAGGTGAAAACACCCCAAGTTCTGACAGCTGGCATTGAAGCTCAAAAGGTAGACATAAATTCCCAGTCAGTGTCTAAACCAATGACAGAGGGAGCTAGCGAGAGCCTTGACGAGAAAGAAATCAAATTAAAAGAGCATGAAATCAAACCTGAAGAAATTCAGACTGAAGAACATCAGGGATGGTTTAAAATGCCAAAATTCAGAATGCCTACATTTGCCCGGACATCCTTAAAGGAAAAAAAAGGTGATGCTGGTACTGAAAGAAGCATGGAAAAAACTCAGGCAGGTATTTCCTCCGCCAAAGTAGAAACTGAAACCAGTGTTCCTGAAAATACCTTCTCATTTCCACATGCAGTTGCTGAAACTGCTATTGGAAAAGAAGGAATTCCAAAATTAGGAGATTCTGTGAAGAGTTCTGACGTTAGCTTGCCAAAGATAGAAGGAGACATTACATTATCTGCAGAAACAACAGATAGTAGAGTGAATATTCCAAAAACTGAAACTTACGCAGATGTAGTTAAGCGTGGTGCTGAAGGACAAAAAATGCATACTTCCAAAGTCACACTGTGTTCAGCAGAATCCAGCAGTATGTCTAAATCACACCTAAGCGCTTCAGAAACTGACAAAGACAGCAGTTTAACAAATAGGTTTCCTACAGGTACTCTGACTGTTCAAGAGCCTAAAATCAAATTGCAGGATATAGCAGTCCCAAAGGTAGAAGGTTCCACTAAGTTAGAGACTTCAGAATTAGGATGTAAACCATTGTCAGCTGAGATTACTCTGGATGAAACACGGGAGAAAACAGACATTAGTCTTCCCAAGGAAGAGCTAGATACTCAAATTCAAGAGGCAGTAATTAAAAAAGGAAAGATAGAGGGTGAGATGAAAATGATAGGAAAAGACAGCGAAGGAAGCCAATTAAAAAGGCCTAAGTTTGAACGGTCTGCAACATCAGAAGATGGTGTTTATGTTACAGCTAAGATGGAAGATGTAAAGGTAGAAGTTCCAGGATTGAAAACGAATGTTAAAATTGCTGTAGTAGATCCTGAAATTAAATTTCAAGTGAAAAGTATTGAAAAGGACAAGTCTGCGGGAGTGGAAGTGCAAGTAGAAGACAGAGCAGAAACAAGTAAAATTAAAACATACAAGTTTAAGATTCCGAAGTTTGGAGTGCTGCATTCAGAAGTGAAGGGTTATGAAGATGATATCAATTTGCCAAAGTCAGAAGCTTGTTCAGTATCTAAAACTGAATTAGGCACAGCAGAAATGCAGTTTCAAACATCAAAAACATCCATTGGCCTGGAAAGTTCAGCTCTAGATCATACGGAAGCGTCTAAGAGAGTAACAGTGGCAACAGTGGACAAATCACAAGGTGGCCCAGAAGTAAATGTAAAAATTCCCAAACTAAAAATACCAGTATTCACTTTCAAAGATTTCCCAACTGAACCTGATATTTCAGTGTCAAAAGTGCCAAGGGATCCAAAGGGATCTAGTACTGACATTGAAGTAGGGCAACTGCAGGCAAGTTCTGCTACCCCTGAAGTGACACGAGAGGCTCTAGCAGGTGCTATTCAAAAAGCAAAAAGCAAAATTCTAACAGTGACTGAACCTGACATTAAAACAGCACAGATGACTACTACCACTACTACCATAGAGTCCTCCCTTTCAAAGGCAAGGCAAGATTTTCATTGGTCATATGTAGAGGGCCAAGAAGTGAGCGAGAAAGTAGAACCTGAACACGTTGCTATTGAAAGGTGTGCAATTTACAGCACTGAAATACTGAAAGAATCAGAGGTTCTCTCATCAGAAGTCAAAACTGCTACTTTGGGATTCTCACTGGTCAAGGTGAAGTTGCCTGAATCACATAGCAACTTAGAAGTGCTGGTCCAGCAGCCATCTCCAACAGAAGATGTATCAGTGAGTAAACTGAAACGTGCTGATGAAAGCTTTGGAGCAGCAGCACAAAGGACTGAGGGTGCTGAGCTTAAACTATCTGAGAAGGCACACAGTGAGACTGAAGAATCGCATGGAGAATTAAGTTTGGCAAAGTTAAAAACGTTTGCTGTTGAAGTAAAGCCTTCCAGTACACCTGAAGTGAGTCATCCTGATAAGTCACCAGAGCAAATAACTGCAGGTCCTCTCTCTAAAGATAAGGATGTAGCGGAAGCACTAGAAGATGAAGAAAAGGATATAACAACTGAAAAGGAAAAGACTGATAGTAAAAGATCTCCTGGAAGATTCAAATTTTGGCTTCCGAATATTGGCTTTTCATCTTCTGGTGATGAAACAAGCACAGATCCAAAAACAGAAGTAAAAAAATCAGTTCCAGAAGACGTGAAACCTGCTGACACATCAGAAAGTGATTCTTCTAAGCAAACTGAAAAAACTGGATGGTTTAGATTTCCCAAGCTCGGCTTCACATCTCCTTCCAAAAAGGCTAAGACTGCTGACAAGGAAGAGACGGGTCATAAAGAGGGAAGACTCTCAGATGAAGATAGTCCATCAGATAAACCTGATGTATTTTTTGATGCACAAGAAAGCTTATCACCTAAAGAAATAACAGAGGACCAAAAAGTTGATATTGGTGAGGCCTCATCTGATGTTCCAGTTTCTCGAACCATTGTGACGTCTTCAGCAAGAACTGAACTAATCTTGTTGGAGGAAGAAAAAAATAGTCAATCTAATATTCCTGCAGACACAACCAAGTGAAGACTGCCTTTTCTCAACCTTCAATGAAAATAATAGACACATGCAGAAAAAAATATTTTCAGAATTTGCTAGTAAAATTAAAAAAAACCCAAAGCTGAAATTTATGAGAACAGTTGAACAGAATTTATCACACTTAAATTTTCAAGTATGTGGATGCACTACAATGTATATATATACTATATAAAAATAGTGATTTCTTCAAATCTAAACCAAAGGCAACAATTTCTACAAGTACAGAGGAGTCCATAGTTTTAGCAAAGTTTGGTGCCTGAACCATGAAAGTAAATTATTGAAAGGCTCGATGAGAGCAGAAAGACTTGTTAAATAAGCTTCTCAAAACCACACCAATTATGTTTAGACTATAGATTATCTCCAGAATAGAGTATAAACTAGTGCTATGAGAACTATGCTTATCTGTTTAGATTTTGGACCTTTTGACCTATTTTTGCTTTCTTATTGAAATATTTTTTCTTTATTTCAGCTAAGGTAATATGTATATTCCACAAATGTTTTCCAATAAAACCAAAATACTATCATAGAAAGACTAATGCTTTACCCCTTCCTCTCTTCTCATTTTTTTTTTATTATTCTGGTGGGTCATATTTAGCCTTAAAAGAATTTTAAAAAACCCAACAGAGTAAATTAAGACCAAAACCCATGTAACTAATTCACGTTTTTAAGATACCAAAATAAAATATGTTGACAAAGAACAATTATTAAAATGTGGATAAATAAATGTTATTGTATATATTTACTGGATAGTTAAATGCACAGAATGATCTACCACACCGGTGGAAATGCTTCAGAGGTTTTCTGGGAAAGGAGATGTATATAATTATTAACTTCTTTGTTTATATTAATGCTTCTCTCAAGTGCACAAAGAAAACCTGAGTGCATATGTGACAGCCTTCACATGTATCATTACAACATTGTCTGTACTCTTAATTCACAATAAAGTCACCATATGAATAACAACTTGAGTGGCATGAGTTACTGAGAGCGCCCTGAGCGTTTTTTGATTCTGAAAATCCCAGCTTAAGTTTGCAAAAGCTTTGAGTATACCCCACTATCTGCTCAGCATCTGCTTAATCACAGCAGTTTCTAAATATGATGGTAATGGTTACAAACTAATTTGAGATGTTTCCTGCATTTCAGTCCTGAGTTTTATAGAATTGCACATGCAGATGTGCTTCGTTGTAGTAGTTTTCTCATCCTGTGTTTTCTTTTTCCATATTCTACTTCGTACAGGGAAAGCAGACACAGTGAAACATTTAAAGATGGGTTGTAAAGGAAGTGTACTTGGTTGTCTAACCATCTGTAGTTTGGGATCTCCTTAATTTCTAGATCTTTGCGCTAGGCTTAAATATTCGTAGAATTATAGAATCATAGAAGTGTCTAGGTTGGAAGGGACCTTCCAGATCATCTAGTCCAACCATCATCCTAACTCTGATAAAAACCCATCACTAAACCATGTCACTGAGCACTATGTCAACCTGTCTTTTAAATACCTCCAGGGATGATGCCTCAACCACTTCCCTGGGCAGCACATTCCAAGGCTTAATAACTCTTTCAGAGTAAAAATTGTTCCTAATTCCCAATCTGAACCTCCCCTGGCACANTATTCTAAAGAGAACTTCTGGCAGTTACTCTAAAGAGATTTCCACTGATCTCTGAAGAATCTCTTCAGATAAGTGTTGGGCATGAATCATTTCTTTGGATCATACAGCATTTCCCTGAGGTTTCCCTAGGTACAATAAGAAACAACTGGGAAAGGAAAATCCTGGGTAATGGGGGGAAAAAAACTGAAAACATAACACTAAACCTTTTGGAGCAAGCTGGTGTCTCATATATGAAACCGGGTGACTTTGCAGTCCTATCAGAGCTCACAAACCTATGGAGCCAGCTAGGCTGTGTCCTGCTGTCATCTGCATTGCTCTCGGCAGTGCTGTAGCTGCCAGGCACTGCACCGACCAAGTACTCTCGGAAATGAGACTGCTGGGAGAGTCATGCAGCAGCTCTGCATGAAACCCACTTAAGAAAACAAAAAGCAGAGCAGTTTGCTTAGTTTGTACTCCATCTAACACGGGTACGTGAGCCTAGATGATCCGAGGAGAGTATTCATGCTCAAGATCCAAACCAGCACCTTTTTCTAGACATGAATAAACCAGCGCTGAGAAAAATCTGAACTGCCTACAACCGGACTAGAAAATCCATTTGAAGTCAATAAATAGATGCTAATGAATACTGTCAGAGGCCTCAGCTTACATTTGGTACAGTCCTCAACTTGAAGAAATCACAAGTGAAAAAGACAAGCAACAGGTCGGTGGATAAGGAATTTTACAAACCCTTTTTCATAAGTGAGAAACTATAAAGAGAGTCAAAGCCAGGTTGTAATTTACAGCATATTCTAACTTTGTAATAGAGAACAAGTAAATTAGAATCAAGCTATGAAGGGGCCTAGAAAGTCTCACAAGAAATTGGGGAAATGAATTCAAGTTTATCAACTTAGATGGAATTCATTGTCTTAATGATAAACCCCTCCTTCATACGTGAAGAGTGAACAGCACATGTGATGCCAGTAAAGGAAATAAAGGAGAACTCTCATAAGCATCAAGTTTTTCCTTTATAAGCAAAACTTACCCCACACCAGTCTTAGATCACCAGAAGACAAGTTTCCCAGCTTGCCTGGAAACTCTGTCCTGCTGAACAATTTATGCAGTACTGTCAGATTTGAGCTCACAAGCAGAGAAAGAAGATTTCTCCTTATTCCTGCAATATGTATCCCCACCAAACCCCAGGAAAACATAGCTTTGAGTGCCATCTAGAGGGCCATGCTGCTCTATGGAAAACAGTTTTGTTGGCTAAAGTTGTAACTTCTCAAAAAGATTTTCAAACTGATCCACCATTCACATGTGCTCATTTCATGGGGAAAATCTGCCCAATGTCTTGCATGCAAGTATTAACACAGTTTGTGATTGGGTGCATTTTTTGGTACAGGATAGTAAACTCCTGAAATGGAGCTAGTGAAAACCAGCTGGGAGGTTCTACTTTGCCAGAAATTTTAATTATCAAATGGAAATCTCAAAATATTAAGCAGCCTCTGGAAGGAAAATAGAGAGGAGTGCTAAAAGCAACCACTTTTTCCTCAATATGTGGGCACATATGGAAATACTCACAAACTTTCAGTGTTATCTGCCCCATCTCTGCAAACATTCAAGGTCAGGTTGGACTGGGCTCTGAGCAACCTGATCTAGTTGAAGATGTCATTGCAGGGGGGTTGGACTGGATGACCTTTAGAGGCCCCTTCTGGCCCAAACTGTTGTATGATTCTATAAATATAACTACATGTCTTAAAATTCTGTCTTAATAACAAGAATTGATTTGTAATGATGGATAAAACAATCTAAGGAACCTTGGAAGCATCTGGATGAAAGAGCTGAGCACCCTGGTTAAACCAAAAAATTGGAAAATTGGTTGGGATCATCTCCAGATCTCAGGGGGCCAACTGCATCAGGTCCATTTGTCCTCCTCAGCACAGGACTGGGATTCAAAAACACTCTGTTTCTGGTGTCAGGCAAAGGTGTTTGGCACTAGCGAGGGTCACGCAGCCCCAGCCCAGCCTCCTTCCATGGCTGGAGCACGTGTCCTGCTTTCCTTTCCAGGCCCTTCCCAGATCCAGCCAGGGCAGAGCCACCGCGCAGTGGCAGATATGGACATGAGGCACTGGATGGCTCAGGTTTGTGGTCTCTATATGACTGATATATCTATATGATGAGAATATAATATATTCTTTATATATTGAGAAGGTAAGAAAGCCCAGAGACACAACATTGGTCAGGGCCAGCACTGGGACAGACCTGAAGGAGCAAAGCAGCTCTCTGGGAGCTGCCTGCAGTGCGGGTGGGATGCCTCTACCATACCAGCTTTACCCCACACCAGCTTTGCCCCACTCCTCCCACCCTGTTTGATACATGTGGCCACCACAGAGACAACCAAACACCCCTGGACATGCAGGGGAAGCTGAGCTGGAAGCTGGCCCCCAGACTGAAATCCCAGACGTCTAACGCTGGCAACTAGACTCAACACTGAAATATACTGGTGTTCCCCCTCTGCACCTCTAATGCCTACATGATTTTTAAAATCTGCCTTCACTGCTCTAAGTGGTTACTTCCAGGGCTCAAATCTTAGACTGGCTTGCAGTTTATTAAAAAAAATGCTTAAACACATGTAAGCAGGTACCGGTAATTGAACATTAAGGTTGAAACGTGTAGGTTCCTGAGATTAAATATCCCAGCAATGAGATCTGTATTAAGATCTGGTTGTATTGTCCATGTTTGTTTTAATATCAGACAGCTTGTCTTATAGCAGTGTTAGGCCTTTCATTAACTCTGGGATGAGGTAATTACACACAAAAGGGAACATCACACACTGACTAATGGGTTTGCAGATAGTCTCAACCATGAGAGGTTCTCGTATCATCAAGAAGTGTGGACGCCATGAAGAAGCAATTTCTCTGACAAAAACATAGAGAAGAAAGCTCCTCGTTCCACACAGGGAACAAGATTCAAATATATTTTTGTTTCTATTTAAAAAAGGATATTTCAATACACAGTCTTTCTGTCCCTGCACATCTCCCAGATTCACAGCATGTCTGGAATTCAAGTCTCACTCAAAAGGTTTTTTTCAGTTGTTCCTGAATAGGCAGTTGCCTTCTTTGCAGGTTGGTCAAATTCTGTTTGATAATTAGTCCCACGCCAGCTGTATTAATGAAGTAATCTTCTGACCAATGGGAAGTCCCTATGCAATGGAAAAGTAGCTAATTAGAAAACATCCATTTCCCAGTGTTCTGTTTGATCTCCGTTCTTGTTAACTCCACGCTGCCTGGCTCTGCTGGTTTGCTGTACTACTGCAAATCTCATTAGGACCAACGGAGCGGCAAAAATCAGGTCACCTCCTTCTCATTCCAGCCCTCAGCTTTCAGAAATGTCAGTATTAGCTGCAACCCTGAAGCTTCGTAACAGTCTGATACCTTACAGCCAGTGCTGTAAGGAGCTGCACGAATCTACTCATTATAAATATGGGAACAGAGTGCACCATTTGGGTATTAACATAGATAAAAGCCAGGGTTTAATACGGGTTTCTGCATTTAAAGAAAAAAAAAATCCTTCATGGACTTAATTATCTTTACTCATTAAAGGAAAACCAAAGGAGAAACTGAACCCTTGGTCAATAAATCCTCAGGATCTGTTCTGAGCTCAGCATGCAATGCCCGCTTTTAAACCAGGGAAAGATGGGAATCCAGCTGTAGACGTTGTCTAGGGATCTCTCCAATGCTACCACAGTTCAGAAAATCAAACATTGTGAAAAAAAATACACTTTTTTATCACTTAACACTTCTCCTGGTGTTTGTCTTAGCCAGAAAAATCCAATTGTCAATTCCAGAAGGCGCTTCGGCATGAAAACAAATTATCTGCAAATCTGTCTTCAAAAGACAACTCAGTAAGAAACAAGTCCTGTTAAAGGCAAGTGGACCTGCAAGTCCTCAGCCCGTTGGAAGCTTGGGCTATTTGCTGGTTTACATTGCTTGGAGGACGAGCTACACCAAAATGACAGAGCCCTCTCACATCCCCTTTTCTGAGGGATCCCAATAAAAGAGTGACAAATAAACACCAGCCTGACTTCTAGGAATTGAGCAGCAATCGACATTACTGTTTTCTCATTTCCTTTCCTCGAGTTCTGCTCAACAAACAGTGCGTGGAATTAATTCCTCCCAGCAATTTCTTTTTATTAAAGCACGATAGCGTTGCATCCTGGAGCATCAGCTTTCACTGCAGCTTTCCGAGCGCAGCCTGTGGAATTCCTACTGTGCCTGTCACAGGCTGCGCTCTCAGACTTGTCATCTTCCCTTCTTAATGGTTCACAATCACACGAAACAATCTCTTACTGAACTTGACCTACATTATTTTCTCCCCTTCACATCTCTACTTCTTTACTCAGGGCAGCCATTCTGATAAAGCTGTATCCTTTGATACATTTATCTGCTTTACGTGGCAAAATGAGGTCTTTTTTTTTTGTGATATTGCCCATCCTATCTTAGTCTCAGTCCTGTAGATCTGAAGACACTCTAAGTGTTTGGAATAATGGAATACATACCAATACAGGCTACTTTTTCAGTATTTGTTGTGATTCGTTCTCTCATGAAGAATATTCGTGTGATTCAGAACTGGAACAATGAAGATTTTCTGGAGGGAGAGAAATCAAAAACATAAATAGAAATACCAGAGTGAGGAACAGACTGGATAATTGGACAATGCAGATTTAGTGTCTTTTCAAAGAATAGAAGAGTACAGAAAGAAGAGAGCATTCCACACACTGTCATTAAATGCACCATAAAGAGATTTTACTCTTATCCAAGAAAACCAACAAATAGTACTTCCAGTATACATAAAATTGGATAAGCAATTGAGATCAGATAAGGATAGTGTTTGCTTCACAATGTTCCATTAGTGGCACAGCCAGTATCATTATAGGGCAGACAATTAAATGCAGTTTTAGGCAGCTGTTTAATAGATCTGCATTTACCACTGATTACTGCTCTTATTTTCTGATAGAATGGGCTGATCACAGGCACGAGGGGTACTGCAGGCAGCAATAATGCCTAACTTTTTTGTGTTAACACTTACTAAAAATTACATTTCTGTCCCTTTTTTTTTTTTTTTCTTTTTGGTAGAACCTATTCCACCTTACTTCTGTGACTTCTCCCTGTGGTGGTAACTGCGTTATGTTGAAGGCTTCCACACCATTCCCACCCAGCTCGATGCATTCCAGCCTCATGCCTATGCCCTGTGTGCAATATTTAGTGCTCAAAAATGGGTCCGGTTGTAGAGGCAGTTGGCAAAGTTCTCAGTTGTAAAAATCTGGCAGTAATTAGACCCATTTAAGATACTCCATGCAGGAAAAGGTCTATGGGAAGAGGAGTAAGTTGTCATATAAACCATTCTGGGCACAGTGCTCAGCAAAAGTGACTGCCTGGATAACGTCACAAGTGCTGCAGCTTGGCATATCCCTTGGTGTCACTAGTAGCTCACAGTAGATCCTTCCCCAAAGATTATCTCTTGGGCCTTATTTTCTCAAGGACCCGAAACGGTCACTGAAACAGTGGACAATCTGCTTCTCGAAAACCTGATGTTTGCACATGCAACTAGTGGCTTAGACTCAAAAATAAGGGGGGGTTGGGATGGTCTCAAGTAGTCTTCCCAAAAATCAGATTTCTTACTGTACCACATCAATGCTGATGTGGGTTGTAAAGAGCATGCAGGGACCTCAGGTAGTAGAGCATGTCTGGGTCAGATTGGGTCCCGCATCTGACCACAAGCCAGATTTGTACTCCGTGGTCAAAAGCTGCAACTTTTCTCAGAGAAAAGTAAGTGGATGGAAAGAGGAGCATTTTTGAAACAGTTCAGTAGAAAGGTGCAACAACAAACTGAGAATACAAGGGGCATTGTACACAGATGGGATCTCTGATGTCTAGTGAGAGGAGCACTTTTGTCTTCACTGGAGGTACAGATAAGATTTCTGCCTTCTACCCAACCAGTTCTTCTCCCAATGTGTTTTGAGAACCCCAATCTCTGCCAAATTTGGTGGCAATTGATGAAAAAGTTTAAAACTGGGTATAGTGCACGTACACAGATACACACACAGCGTGGTGTCACCGTGCCTGTTCCCTCAGGAAACCAAAAATAACAATAGCAACTCCAATGTAGAGCCTGATCATACAGCAGGAAGGAAACAGGGCATTGCAGAGCCCAGAGGAAAACCTAAAAGCCATTTTTCAGGCTCTGGCCATTTCTGGAGACTGTTCCTAGTGTTCACAGTTGTCCTGTATCATCAGCCAGCATGAACAGGCTCTATCCCTCCCTGTCCTTCCTTGTCCTCTTTAGTATGCTGTGTGCCCTCAAGGTAAAAACACAGCCGTGCTCTCATGAACTGTCTGTTTTCCTGACATTAGTGTTGACAGGAGCTTAAGGGAAAAAATTTTCCCTAATCCTTCACCCAACCACACAACACTAAGAGCTGGACAACATGCATCCCAGGACTAATAACTGCAAACACTCATGTGGCATTTTCATTCCGTAGATCCTAACCAAGTGCTGCACAGAGGAAGACAAGCATCTTCAGTATAGAATTATAGAATGGTTAGAGTTGNTAGAGGGATTGGGGAGCTGATACAGAGAGAGGTCTGGCAGTCATTCACAGTCCCGTGAGCAATGATGAATTAATTTGCCTAACTTATTCCTTTTGGTCTTATGTTCAAAGGCTTGAATTCTCAAATCCTCCCTCACACACCATCCTATAGTGATCAACAGACCAACCAAGTGCTTTCAGGCTTAGGCTGACTCGTAGATTTTGAAAAACTTGGAAAAACATGCTATTTAGTAGTGTTATTTTCGAACAGTTTCCATTTTTACAATGTATTGGTTTCTAGTTGATTAAGACTCGAGCATTAAGAGGGCGGCTTTGTTCCCTCTGCCTCAGCTGCTGGAGGAACCTAACCTGAACTAATCAGCCTCAATTCATTACGCTACAGCTGGTTGCTGTGGAGATACCCCCAGGCCCTGCACCACTTTCCCCAGGCCTTTCAAACTCTTGTGTGGATCAGATCAGGCCCTAGATGTCACAAACGGTGGATTAAGGCTTCAGATGAAGAATGAGGAATATTAACACCCTCATTCCTAAGGGGAAAAAAAAGAGACTTTCTCATGAACATATTCTTAGCTAAAAGCGGGAGATGAAAAACCCAGAGCTTCAACTGAGCAACGTAGAAATTGAAAAATCCTTTAAGCTGTTTGATTTATAAAAAAATATCCTCCAAGTGGAAGCTAGTCTTTGAGATTCTGTTTCTGTGTCTATTATCCTATACCCTTCCTGCTAACACACACACACCCAGCTAAACAAAAAGGGATGTACAGAGCCAGGCCAGAGGACACAACGCCTGGAATAATTGTGGCTAAATGTCAGTCTAGAGCTCACCCTATTCCTTACAAGCCACATTGCACATAATTATTTTGCCCAAAATTCTTCCTCAGCCAGATTATTTAGACGATTGGAAAGCTCAGAAATGTTATAAGCAGATAATACTCAGAGCGTCTGGCCTCGTGTAAACATCCCAATTCAAGCATATCTAAGAGGATTTGGAGTCTTAGTCGTTGCCCCATGACTGAGTAACTTTCTGCGTTACCCAGATTGGAGTTGGTGTGCAAAGTCTGCCTAATTTTGTTTGGGACCTTGGGTGCCACCACCTTGGGTGGCCCACTGGGACCGTGGCAGCTGCCCACCATAGAATCATTAGAATGGTTGGAGTTGGAAGGGACCTTAAAGATCATCAAGTTCCAACCCCCCTGCCATGGACAGGGACACCTCTCCCTAGAGCAGGTTGCTCAAAGCCCCATCCAACCTGGCCTTAAACACTTCCAGGGATGGGGCATCAACAACTTCCCTGGGCAACCTGTTCCAGTGTCTCACCACCCTCACTGGAAAGAACTTCAATCCCTCCAGTTCACCACTACCACCTCCTCTTTGAGAGCTGCTGCTGCATGCACCCAGCATGCTTCAGGAACTTGGATGTCCTCAGATAGAATTTTAAAAATAACCCAAGGAAAATAAAAGCCAAAAAGTCTCTTTTAGAGACTGTTTCAGCTACCATTGCTGAGGTCGGCAAGGACAGTCAAGAATCAGACTCTAAACTATGGGTCAAGTAGGTCAAACAGGCAGCAGAGCCAGAAGTCAAGAGTCTTCAGAAGTAAAGAACAGAAAGAGATAAACAAGAGCAGCAGCAGGGAGCAAAGAAATACTTTCTCTGAAAAGTCTGATGTCGGGTATCTCTCTATTCATAAAGATACTCTGTGGAATTTAAAGGGAGCTCTACCTGATGGTCCCTAGTCTGGCACTTCACAGTTTTATTGCTCTATGAAGGGCGCAGGAGGCTGCTCTGCAACGACAGTGAAGCCCATGGGCAGTACTGGATATCACCCTCCCTGTACCATCAATATTTGCACCGTCCACAAGGCAGCCATGAATGCAAAACAAAGCCTCAGTTCTCCCCACTCATTATTTTCACTGCATTAAATATTTTCATTCCTTTAACTAGCTCAGACAACTGATTTGTTCAGGAGTAAAATTGTACTTCATAAAGGTGCTGACCCAGGCCCCAGGGAGGCATCAGACTCCTAAGAAGAGGGTCAGCCCAGTATATTGGACCCTCTGTTCTCCTCAGAAGGGACTTACTCACAAATACAACCTACCTCTTCTTCCTCATGGAGGTGGTCATAAACAGTGAGTAGGCCTTGTTAGTCCTGGTAATTCTTCTGACATAGTCAAACTGTCTTCCATATGATCCACAGGCTGACCACCTGCTCAAGAGCCTCATACCTATGGTATGGAGGCACCTGGTTATGTGAGGTGGGCAAGGAGAGGGCTCATTTGCCACCCCTAGCATGGTCTTGCCTCCCTTCACATCTCTCCTTTTGGCCACTACCTTCAGCCTGGCAGGAGGAGGGTACTGGATCTCCTTCAGCTTGGGGTATTTTTGGTGGCTGTTCTGGTTTCTTTCTCAGGGAAGTCAGAGCCTGATTCCACCTTTCTGTTTCTCTTTCACACCCTCTGTTGCTCCATAGCCTTTCTCCTTCCTCCTGTAGTTCTGCCAGCCGGCTGAGGAGATCTCCCACCTGGTTACACCTCCCACAGCTGTCCTGTATTAGCCATGAGAGGTTGGGGCTCTCCCTGCAGTCTGAGACCTGGGTGGCTGCAGGCTTCCACGGCAGCCCTGTCTGGGGGGTTACCTCTGCTCTGGCACAGGCAGAGGATGCACTTTTTTGCAGGGTAGAGACCACAACTGAGCTCCCCCTCTCTGGCTGAGATCCCCTCAGGAACTTCTCAGGCCCTCCCAGTAAGTACTAAATGGTTTCCAGAGGTCTTTGGTCAAGCAATTGCAGCTGAATATCATGCCACCAAAGTCTTTCACCTGCAAAGACAGCAAGCTATGTCCCAGCCCCAGAAGAGCCACCTCCAGGGTTTGGGTTTTTTTTGCTGTTTCTCCCACTCAGTCAGTATTTTACAAGATTTGAAACTAGAACAGAGACCAGATAAGAGAAGGTTTAAGGGATCACCAAGTCACTGGTACACTGGCAAATGGATGACTACCCATTGCAGGTAAGTAAATCACAGTAGTTGAAGAGCATTTCTGCTTTCAGCCACTGGCAGACTATCTTCTTAGAGACACTGAGTGTGAGGATCACAAGCTACATAAGGATTGGTTTGTGAGGACCAATATTTTAGTTTCGCTTTAGTTTTTCCTGTGCCAACTTATCAAAACCCTGTTTTTTTTCCCAAATCTTATGACTAGTTTGACATTTGATTTGTTTTATTTTGGGACAAGGAAAATGAGTGTTCAACAAAACTTCATAGAATCATAGAATGGTTAGAGATGGAAGGGACTGTGAAGATCATGGAGCTCCAACCCCCCTGCCATGGGCAGGGACACCTCCCACCGGACCAGGTTGCTCAAAGCCCCATCCAGCCTGGATTTGGACTTGGTGATCTCAGAGGTCCTTTCCAACCATAACAATTCTGTGATTCTGCTCTCCAGTATCACCAGTTTAGTTCAAACTGGATGAGGCTGGGTGATACCAGGGGGAGGAGTATCTAGAAAAAGGAACCCTATCTCTCCTCTTCTTGGCAGCTCTCTAACCACTTACAGCACTGATGAATGTCACCGTCCTCCTCTACAGCTTGCAAAAGCCAGGCTCCCTTCTGCTTATCTGGCCTCACACACCAACCCAACATCCACAATGCTCATCTCATCTTACTGGCAGCGTTGTAGCTTTGAGGGTTTAAGGATGGAGGTGGGTTTGTGGGGAGAATTTGATTTACTTGAACAACTCATGCAATTGGAGGATAGAAAAAAAAAAAAAAAAACAAATCCAAAACCAAAAAGACTGGCAATTTCAGGGCACACCAGTGATCTTTTTTTATTCCTCCTCTTTCCCATCTCTAAGACAAGGCTCCTACCAGTTGCTCCGGTTGACCGCCCACCACCCCACATAGGGAGTAAACACATCTCTCACTGTGCAGCTGGGTACCTCTCCACTGTTAACATACACCCTCTAAAAAGCATCCCTGGACTCCAGCTTGTCAGAAGGAGGCATTAAAAGATACAGGGAAGGATCTTTTCATGCCTACATGGGAGGCTGGCTGAGAAGAAACCGCCAGTTTAACACATTCTAATCCCTGAGAGCTAATAATAGACCAAAACGTTGCTACCACGGCAGAGATTACTACAAAACTACACTTTCCATTTCACGAGGACCAAGTGGCTGGGCTCCAAACACCAACGGTCGACAGAAGGATGGGAGGCAGGAACAGCCAGGGTCCTCACACTCCCAACAGAAAAAAGCTCTATTTATACTTTGTGCCAAAAAGATTGTACGCTCAAACGAGCTGGGGTGGGGGCTGGGGAGGGAGGGAAGTCATTTCAGGTCAAGAATTGGGAAGCGATTGAGCTGCCGTGCCTAGAGAAAATTTCAAAGTCTAAATAAAATTGTGATTCGTTCGTTCGGAAATATTTTTTAAGATGTATTTCATTTCCACTTTAAAATAATAAAAAAAATAAATCTATAAATTCACTAAAATATCTAACCACGGACTTGAAATATCCAGCTTGAAATACTTAACACTTATTTGGAATAATTTTGTTCAGCTTTAAAATTAAATGCTATGCTTGGAAAAAGAATTCAGTTAAAAAAAAACCCAAAGCAATAAAATCTGTGATTTGCATAGCTCTTGCCACTCGTTCTCGAGTCACACCTCGGAAAGATGACCCACGAGGATCAGGAAAAGCTGCTGGATGTTCTGTCCTCCTTGAATGCATCTGGCTTTGTGTTAACAGAAATTACACTCCTCCTCTTTGATTGGCACAAGTACCTGGCAACCCAGGAAACCGCTGGCCCGATGCAATCACTTGTCCTCGTGTCTTCCTGGAGATAAAGATGCTCTTGCTTGCACAGAAATGGCTTGGCCTGGGGTGAAGATGTGTTACGGGCTGTGTTACAACCTCTTCGAGCCTGCCCAGGAGGGAGACCCATTCCCTGGGAGAAAAACACCACCCAAAAGCGTGACCTGTGGGGCTAGAGCCACAGGTCCTCTTGCCTGTGATGAATCCACATTTCACCTGTACCTCTGGATCGTTCCTGGTCTACACAGTGTCCCCAGGTGCCAGGTGACTGTTGCATTTTGCATTTGTAGTTGGTTTGTTTTCTTCCTACAGTTCCTGAGAGCTGGATGTTGATGGGGGCAGAAGCGTCACCGCTGAACAAGCATTTTTCTGGCACCAGTTCTTTTGGCAAGTATAGTGCTTTCAGTAATTTCTGGAAAAACACCAAAGCTTAAGGAGGGTAGAGTCCCAGCAAGCACTACTTTCTTACCTTCATTTTTCTTGGCTGCCCTTGCTCAGCCCATCTCATTTAGAAACCTAAGAAGTCAATGCATTAAAATAAAACTTTTTTTCTAGCAGGTGGCCCAGGCGCCTGCCAGGCTGTAGCCAAACCACCCTCTGCCAACCCCATCCCACCAGGAACAGCTGAGACCAGCAGGGCTTTGCTCCTGAACGGTCCACAACTGCCCTTGTTGGAAAAAAACATCGTCCTCCCACACCGTTGCATGGGCAGGAGCCAAGAGATGAGGGTCTGCTGGTAGACCTTCATACGATGTCAAAAAAAATGAGAACCTCTCTCTCCCGTGACTTTGCTCTAAGGAAGGATCCTGCAAACCCTGCCCAAGACAACACTTTCTGGTGTTCCCTTTTATATGGAACACCAAACTCTGTCTCCCAAAGCCAACGAGGATCTTGAAGAGCCAGGCAGGACAGCAGCTGAGCCCTCAGTGGGAAGGTGCATGGAGGAGACCGTCACTTTTGCCGCCCGTTGTTAAATTCTGCAAGACAGCAGCTTTGAGTAGTTTTGGCCACAGTTCCACCACCTCTTAGGTTTACTCAGTCAGACTGTTAAAAATTAATGAAGTGGATGCAGGGTGGATTCCAAAAAGTGCACTTTGCAGAGCATCCCAACTCAACGCCACCAGCACTGCTGGGCAATCCTGCGGAGAGGCAAGAGAGTTAATGTGCATTTTAGGGAACACAACAAGCCACCTCTGGAGACACAGCACACACAAACTAATCTTAAGAAATCACTTTAAGAGAGGCAGAAGAGTTTTTTATTATTATTTTTGTAGAACAAAGTCCCTCCCTGTAACTTTTAAGTCTCATGTTTAAAGCATCCAACACAGGTCATCCAGGGATGGGAAGTCTCCCACCAACCCTTGTTAGACACTACTAATTTTGGTTTTTTCTTTTTCCCATGTTAGTTACTGCTGGCAAACAATAAAATGGTTTTGGGTTTGGGGTTTTTTTTGCTTGTTTTGGGGTTTTTTTTGTTTGTTTGTTATCAGCTATACATGTTCAGCTTCCCATAGAAGCTGTGCTGCTGCTGGACACGGAGTCAGTCCTACACAGCACCAAGAGGGGCCGGGGAGGCTGCAGGCACCCTAGGGCTGTGTAGAGGAGGGGAAAGAGGAATTGGTGGTATTTCAGAAGGAGGAAGGATGAAAAGGTCAGACACAGAAGGGTGGGAGGGAAGCAGGACACAGAACGATGGGAAAAATCAAAAGAATTTCACAGACACATAAAGTCCCGTGTATACACACATAAAAGAATACAAACTGAGAGCAAAATGGTGAGTCCAAGAACGTTTTCCTGCAATCACATCCCTGCTGGGGAGCGACTGTATTGTTGAAGCAGGTCCAGCAGAGGCCAGGAAGACACAGTGAAGGCTGGAACCTTCTGCTGTGAGGACAGGCAGGCGTTGTTCTGCTGGAGAAGGCTCCAGGGAGACCTCAGAGCCCCTTCCAGTCCTCACAGGGGGCTACAGGAGGATCTTTATCAGGAAGAGGAGCAATAGGATGAGGGGGAACAGTTTTAAACTGATAAAGGAGAGATTTAGACTAGATATCAGGAAGAAATTCTTTGCTGTGAGGGTGGTGAGGCACTGGAACAGGTTGCCCAGAGAAGCTGTGGATGCCCCATCCCTGGAGGGGTTCAAGGCCAGGCTGGATGGGGCTTGGAGCAAGCTGGTCTGGTGGGGGATGGTCCCTACCCATGGCAGGGGGCTTGGAACTGGGTGATCTTCAAGCTCCCTTCACAACTCTAACCATCCTGTATCCAGGCTGGATTTGACGACTGCTGTTGATCACATCAATTAAATAAAATGGAAATAATTAATAAAAAATTAAATCAAGGATCATCATAGCACACTCAGACGACCACCTTCAGGTGATGGGGACTTGGGGACTCCTGGTGACAGGGGAAAGGGGACTCCTGTACCACTGGAGAGGGATCTGCCCCGGCCACAGGTGCCCCCAGGATGGAGCCAGTCGCAGACAACTCTTTTATTACACTGTACTTAACACCCATGGGAAGAGGCAGTTGAAAAATTGGGTGCACCAAGCACAGGCTGGCCCCCAAATTAACACACAAAATGCAGAATCCTTCTCACATGATAAAAGAATGATTTATTAGAGCAACTTTATGATAAAATTATATAAAATAACGATTTATTTTTTTAAAGACATCCACAATATCACCTTGAAACAAAATGTACAGATACTGCCTATAATCCAAACAAAAATAAATTACCATTCAAAAAAAAAAAAAAGAAAAAGTGGGAAGGGGGGAAAAAAAAAAATCACAAATCAAAATTATACACAGCATTTCAAGAGGGTGTGGGAAAGAGAAAGTCACTACTCGATTCAAGTTATACAAACGTGTTTCAGCTTTACTCTCAGACAGCGCAGCTTGCATTTGTGTTGCATGCAAATGGAATGATCCAGTGAACAGTCCAGAACAGCAGAATCAGCAGCATTTAACAACAGCAGAGAGTGAAATAGGCACGATTCAGCACGGGACGGGGCACGGCGCAAGTGAACAGGTAGTTCTGTCTGGTCTTTGCAAAAAAGTTAGACACTTTTACTGAACTTCCAAAAAAATAGCTATCTGCAAACCAAGAAGAAACTAGTAGAATCTCACACTTAAATATTCTACATCTTCTCTTGTCTCCTCTTTTTTCTCTCTCAGTAGGCTGTATGTAAACATTCCACTAGTTGGACCTTTACTAAAAGTACTCGGAAGATGATGCAAATGTTCTTTTCTCCTGGAGCATTCTCCTGGACCTACATCTAGGTCCTCATTCACAAAGCTCCTACACATTCTCACAGGGATTTACATTCACGCCACCAGAACACAGCGAGAGCTTTTTACATTTGAAAGCATCAAACTGAGAACATGGGTTTTGTTTTTTTTTTTCAAGTACAGTGGAAGAGCCAAGGGCTGGGATTTGGGAAGGCATCCAAAGGGCATGGAAAACCCCAAGGGGTTTGAGCACTTCCTTCCCCCCAAGACTTGGAAAAAAAATCCCACCCTTGGTTACATTTCTTTAGTCAGGTACAAAACGTGTGACAGCAACGTGGCAGGAGAGCCACCCCTTCCAAGCCCAACACAAGGCCCATCCGTATGTAGCTCGTGGAAGCCACCACCAGGTACTTTGGGTCACCCAGCTACACCATCAGGCGACTGTTAGGGTCACCCTGGAGTCAGGCAGAGGTGTGTTTTTGCGGTTGTGTACAGTAATGCTGAGAATGAACAACCAGAGAAGGAGTAAGTAGCCAGGTGGCTTGCTCTTTGGCTTCTCAGGGTGAGCTTCAGAAGCAGGGAATACCAGAAAAAACAATCACCATTGACCAGCAAAACCGTTTCAAACACAAAGGCTGAGCGTTGTGGCAGGACACAGGAGCATTGTACTTTATATTGTTTAAGTCACAAGTAAATCAAGCTGTGCCTCCTCCCCCTTCACACACACGCTGCCAAATTACAAACAGACACCAGTTGTTGCATCCTTATAAGTCACATGAAGAGGTACCACATTTTGCAGGTTGATTTGACTGATGTAAGGTGTCTCCAGCCTCCCTCTCAAGTTCAGGACAGGCCAACCAAGGAAGAAAATCCATTCCTGATGCACTCATAGAATGAAAGAATCAAGCAATATTCGAGTGAAAGTAAACAGAATTCCTGCCAAGGACACATTGTAGATAAACAAAACCCACTAAAGCATAGCCATGAAAATGTGGAAATGTGGGTAACAGATAATAATAGAAGTCAGATGTCTGAACCAGTCACACGTCTCTACAGGAAAAACAAACTAACATCAACACCTTATCCGTGAAAGGTCCTTCAACTCCTGGAAAGTTGGGGTAGCACCTGGTCAGTTCAAACCCTAAACCAAGAAGGGCTTGAAAGATTTGTGTCTTGTATGTCAGGAATGATACCACCGCTGAGGATATTCATCAAGGACACAGGCAGGTATTTCAAGAAAAGACAGATCAGAAACAGCTGAATGAACACATTCAGATAGTGCGTATGTTACAGGCAGAAGAACATCGAGGGCAAGTTCTTTTTTGCTTTTATTCTGCATTCAACTACGTGAAATCCAGCAGATTTCTTCACAGAAGAGCATCTCCACACAAGCAGATGAGTATTACAATCTACTGGCAATTTTGGAAGGATATTTGTACCTATTGTTCACCAACCAGCATCTTGCACACCTAAAAGAAACTAATGGCCTGATGGTGTACTCCCAATTTAGGGACCCATCCTTTTTTTTCCTGGCTGGAATTGCTAGAAAGCTCTCACTGGGAAAGCAATCACGGGCTTTGCCAGTGAGGTTAAACACTTTGTGAGCATCCCTACTTATTTTAAATTATTTTAACAGGTTCCCACTGTTACAACATTCTAGCAGAAAAGCTCAGGGAACTACTGAAGCTAAAACTAAGGCATCCTCCCCCCCATCCACCCCAAAATATTAAGTCACAAGAAGCAGGCAAGCCTGGGAAACGAATTTCCACCGGTGAAACAACACGCTGCGTGAGGGCAAAGTGGAACTCAGCTGCTCACCCTTCCCGGCAAACGCCTCCTCCACAGCTCCAAAAGAATTTCTTTACCCAGTTACTGCTTATTGACCAGGAAGAATGAAAAAGAAATTGATACAAGACAGAAAAATTAAACTGGGAGGAAACACATCTGGCAGAGGTGCCCTCAAAACCAAAAAACTTCTGCTCTTAAAGCAACAAGAATTGCTCAGTGTTTTGCAGTTTCAACTGAAAGAGAGAAGACAAAAAAATCCTCAACATTAAAGCAAGAAATTGCTCAGTGCAACTGCACATAATCCTTAGTGTTTCTAGGATTAGAACAGTCCAAAACAATAAAATCCAGACAAAAATCCCAAACATACCAAGCGCTTGATACCGTGGAACTGAAGAATACCACGGGAAGGTGGACTTCGAGCACTTTTGCATTGAAAAAGAAACTCCTAACAGAACTAAGCCATAAAAGGTGGAGCTACATTTAAGCCTTTATTTCCTCAGTGCTGTCAAGTGAACACCAGCTCACAGCAACTGTGCAATTAAGTTTATTACACGAGCCATTGGAACAGATGTTTTTTCCTCAGCAATTAGCTAATGGCAAACATCTTAAGTCTTTGGCCCAGCCAAGAGCATTTGTAGCTGATTGTAAAAAGATGGTAAATATTTATTTATTTATTTTAAAAAAAAGCAGCTTAAAGACAGCATTTGTACCGAAATCATGAAAATTTGGCAAGCTGAACTGTAAAAATCTGTCTTTTACCCCAACTTTAGGCCTGAAACATCATGAAAAAGAGCAACTGTATTGGTTGTCTTTACGTTTCACGCTTTCCCGAAAGGAAAAAAAACAGGAGGGGGGGTTTATTCTGTCTTGTTTTGGTTTTTTGGACTGAAAATAAAATAAAAGATGCACAGCTTCAGTGTGGTTGCCTTTTTACGACAGTTGGAAAGGATTCCCTACACAACTGCACTAAGAGTTTCTGCCTGAAACCCCTGATATTGCACCATCATCCCGTTGGATTTGCGTGTTGATTCCAACGGAGTTTAACGCTTCACTTCTACACTTCAAAGAAAACAAACCAAAACAAAATCTCAAACAAATATAATACCAGAAAAAGTGGTTTTTTTCAACAGATAAACCCAAAACAAATATAGTACCAAAAGTTTACAACTGAATGATTATGATCAGGCCAACACAAGAACACTTTCGCTTCGGCAGCGCTGAAGGAGCGGATGCAAAGCCTGTTTCCTTATGGCACACTGGAAGAATCAAGTGAGTAATTTTCTAAAAAATCAGTTTACCTCTATGCTGAAAATGTGCTGCTCCACAGTGCTAGTCTTGTTTCAAAGGCATACGCAGACTTTCCACTCACCCTCACAGCATAGATTTTTATTATTTACTAGTATTTTTCTCTTTTTCCTTTGTGCAACGTGTTAGCAAATCTAAACAACTGCTCCACACAAACCACTCGTACACAACACGAACGCGACAGTAGATGACAACAGGACAGCAATCCAAAATATTCTATCAGATCACGTATTTCTCCCCATCTGGAATGAAATTGGACTCTTGTAAAGTAGAAGAGCCACAGTTCGATTTCTGCGTGTAGCCCCTCGTCTGCGCTGGGGACAAAGACTCCAGCGTGGCCCCAGAAGCGTTAACAGTCCTGACTTTGTTGGCTGTGGATTGTTTAGCAGCAGAAGATGCTTTGTTACTGGCAACTACATCCAAGTTTCCAGTAGGGTCAACGATAGCATTGATGACTGGGAGGGGAGAAGAAAAAGAAAGAAAATAAAAGAAATGAGACATCCACAGGCACATCAGCAGAGTTTCTAAGCAGGAAGCTGCTGCTTTCATTCTGAACACAGCAGAACCACAGGCAGTACTCACATTTTAGTCATTATATTTTTTCTTTAAGCCTAAACATTTGCTAATGCAAATGGCATGAAGTTCAACCAAGCCAAGTGCAGAGTCCTACACCTGGGACGTGGCAATCCCAGGCACAAATGCAGGCTGGGCAAAGAATGGCTGGAGAGCAGCCCTGAGGAGAAGGACTTGGGAGTGCTCATGGATGAGAAGCTCAACATGAGCCGTCAATGCGCGCTGGCAGCCCAGAAAGCCAACAACATCCCGGGCTGCATCAAAAGAAGTGTGACCAGCAGGGCCAGGGAGGGGATTCTCCCCCTCTGCTCTGNCTCTAACCATTCTATGATTCTATGAAATAGTTTTAATAAGCAAAACCTCTCCCAAACTGGAGCTATGAGGTTATTAAGTCTTGGAATGGGCTGCCCAGGGCACCATCCCTGGAGGTATTTAAAAGATGGGTTGACATCGTGCTCAGGGACATGGTTTAGTGATGGTTTTTATCAGTTACGTTGATGGTTGGAGTAGATGATCCTAAAGGCCCCTTCCAACCAGGGCAGTTCTATGATTCTATGATCTTCAACTTTCTGCTTGAATTGGGAAAGACAAACTACAGCAGCCAAATAGCAAGGTTTGAGCAGGAGCCCAAAATGACACCTGTATGGGGATTTTTTATGTCTTTAGAAAGCTTCCAGATGATACAAGAGCTGGTCTTACCTCTTCTAGTGCACAGAGCTCTATGTGCAAAATTCAAGTCCCAAAAGCACAGCACAGTTTATTGGCTGAAACAGCTGCTAAATATTATTTCAGCAGAACAGACCTTTGCCAGTTCATCCTATGGGAATATGCTAATTACCACAAACAAAAGCATTTCCACAGCAACAGCTTCCACATGGCAAAAGTCAACAATTTTTCTCAAAAATTGGCAGCGCAAGATAAATCTCTACTGTTTGTTGCTAACAAACTAAACTTCTGCATCCTCTCCCAGCTTTCACTGGCAAATCAAGCCACGTTATTTTATTTTGTGCAATTTATTGCCATTTGGGAGACAAAAAGAACATTTTATGTGACCAACCTTCAAGTTGTTTTTGAACTCTCCTGAGCTCCTTCAGGATAGAACTGATTTCCTGGAAATGAAAACATCAGAACAGAAAATTAAGCAACAAAAGTACTCAACTGACACAGGAATCTAGTCTTGCTCCTTCTGCCTTATCTGATCAAGAAGATTCAAAGACAGTTCCAACATTGCTTATTTAACAGAAAAGACAAAGGTAGCATCCACCAAGATGCTGGAGCACCTCTCCTGTAAGGACAGGCTGAGAGAGTTGGCGCTCTTCAGCCTGGAGAAGAGAAGGCTCCAGGGAGACTATTGCAGCCTTTCAGTGTTTCAATAGAGCCCACAGGAAAGATGAGGACAAAATTTTCAATAGCAGGTCCTGTTAAAATAGGACAAGGGGCAATGGCTTTAAAGTAAAAGAGGGAAGATTTGGACTAGATACAAGGCTGACTTTTTTTTTTTTTTTTACAATGAGGGTGGTGAAACACTGGCCCAGGCTGCCCAGAGAGGTGGTAGATGCCCCATCCCTGGAAACATTCAAGATTAGGTTGGATGGGGCTCTGAGGAACCTGATCTAGTTGAAGATGTTGCTGCTTTTTACAGGGGGGTTGGACCAGATGACCTCTAAAGGTCCCTTCCCACCCAAACTGTTCTATGGTTCTATGATCTGTATCTAGGTGCATCTGCTCAGTGCACAGGGACCTCTCCTCTGCATCAATTTCACCAAGTGCTACCACATCACTCAGTTCATAGCCACAGTGACTTTAGATTTGAAATGCCAGCCAGATTAACTGCTCAAAAGCTCCTCCACATCCTTCTTAATACCAAATGCACATTTGCAAGCTCAGCTCCTAGACCAGACAAAGCAATTGGTAACGGATATAACGCTGGGTCCATTCCTGTACTTCAAATCCTGACTGACAGTCTCCATAAATAACAATAAAAATGTCATGAGAGCACCAACACCACCCTGGGGCTGAAGCTTCTTTGTTGCCCTGTTATCCAACTGTTACAGGTGAAAAAACAAACATCAACAAGAAACACCCGTCTCCAACTGAAGCTGTGGGAATCGAACCGTAGGTGATGCTTCAGTAGATGTTTAAAAGAGGTCTAATGGCCCTGAACTTGAACATCTGTTACAGGACTGGGTCTTTGAAGATGAATCAGGAGGGGAAACATTTGGTGAAACACCTGGTGGATCTCTCACTTTGGCACACTTTAAAACAGCAACAAAACCCAGCACTTCAATACACACAAATGGACTAGAAATTTCAGAAATGGATTTGAGAAGGGCCAAAGAAAGCTTATTTTAGTTTCTTACAAAGCTTTCATGGACACAAGTCTTCAAGGTTTCACTTGTTCACATAGTCTTACCTTGTTTGATGTCTTCAGAATTGGCACTTCATTTTCTGAATTAATTTTGGCCTCCATCTCCTCCCAGGTCCTTTCTGAGTTCTGAAACAGAATCCTGCAGCACAAAAAGTTGAGCAGGCCTTAAAATCGCCATCCAAAAGCTGCTTGTTTAAAAGACTTAATTCTCACAAGATGTGGCAACAAAGGAGATTAGTGGATTAGGGGTCAGGCAAAGCGCCTTTCAGCTGAGATAGGAACAATCCAAAGTCCTCCCTTAACTGATGTCTCCTCAAGCAACAAGATGCTTTGAAGAGCTTTCACAAGCCTTGGTGACCTGCAAGCTTTCTGAGAGCCTTGGGAGAGGGGAGGAAAGAGAAGACATTCCACCAACAGGAATACATTTTCTGCTGACTCTTTGCACAGGCAACATTTCATAGTTAAGGCATCAACAGGCATTACAAATCCAGCAGTAAAATTCCAAAGGGCAAACAAAACAAACTTTCTGAGACAACGATGCATTATCTTCCACAAACCAACAAACTCAGCAGCAAGTCAACCTTTCAGGCCAGGGCTAAAAGTTTACTTACTTCATTTTTTCAGCTAGGTTTTCTGTATTTTCACGGATTGTATGTGATAACTGGGACACTGGGTTCAGCATCAGATTGTCAAAGATTACCTAAAATATAAGGGCAGACCAGAGAACTTTTAGCAGAAGCAGCATATTACAAATCTGGAACTTTTTACAGTAAACCATCTCCACTGAAACATCTTTATCTTTGGGGATGACACTTGCAGTCCAAGGGAGATTAAGATGACATGGAGCTTTGTTGAAGCACTTGGGGCAAAAAGAGAGTGGTTTGCAGTAAGATAACTATTCAAATGTTTCTGAAAGAAAAAGCTTAAGACTTTCCAAGCCTCACAGGCATCTTCCCTCCCCGCAAAGACCCAAAACGCCAAATCACAATGCAAGAAGACCCACAAGCAGCCTCACTGAAACCATATGTGATTTATATGTGTCCAAGCCACCTTCTCAGTCATGTAACATCTCACCACATTACATTCTACTTTATTAAAAACAACAAGAAATAAAACCACTAAACCCCAAATAGTCAAGTTCTGTGGCTCAAATGGGCCACCAGGCTGCTGCCAGGAAAGCCCAGATCAGCTGGGGGCTCACTGGACCCACATCTTTTATTCAGCCTTGGCACAAGGGAGTGAGGGATTGCTTCAGGCCAGGAACAGGATGGGATGGGGACACTGGTGGCTCAGCCTAAGTTCCTCTCCATCACCTGTTTTGAGTCACAGTCCCCCTCCAGAGCAGCAAAGTGACTGTCCTGGAGCCCAGCTGTCACCTCCTGCCTCCCTGGAGCCTCTGCCCCAGCTCTTCCTTCTCAGCCAGAACCAGCAGAAACAACAGCAGAACGTTGCATCAGCAGCCTGCTCCTCCACTCCCTGTCACCATCACCATCCCCAGCCTTAAGTTTTAGGCCAGGCTTCCCTTAGCATCATCCCAGTGATTTCTGGGTTACCCTGCTCTACAGCTCCAGAAGAATTGCATCTAATCACACATGTTGGAGGGAACAATGCAGGACAAGTGGCTTGCTGTGGAGACAGCTGTGCCACAGCACTTGAGCCCAGCTACAGAAACTTCTCATATGGTGCAGACGCGGGTTCAGAGGAGGGCCACAAATAAGCTCAGAGGGATGGAGCACCTCTCTTGAGAGGACAGGCTGAGAGAATTGGGATTGTTCAGCCTGGAGAAGACAAGTCTCCAGAGAGACACTAGAGGCCCTTCCACCACTTAAACAGGGCTACAGGAAAGATGGGGAGGGACTCTTCATCAGGGAGTGGAGCTATAGGACAAGGAGTAATGGTTTTAAACTGAAAGAAGGGAGATTTAGATTAGATATTAGGAAGAAATTCTTTGCTGTGAGGGTGGTGAGACCCTGGAACAGGTTGCCCAGAGAAGCTGTGGCTGCCCCATCCCTGGAGGGGTTCAAGGCCAGGCTGGATGGGGCTTGGAGCAACCTGGTCTCGTGGGAGGTGTCCCTGCCCATGGCAGGGGGGCTGGAACTGGGTGATCTTTAAAGTCCCTTCCAACCCAAACCATTCTATAATTCTATGATCCTGCCACTACTGCTGTACAAGCAGCTCTGACCAGCACACCCACTGCAGAAAAATAAGGTGCCTTTATTTTTTAGGACCAATTCTTTTCGTGCCATGATTTCTTGCCATTAAACTGTGGATGCTGGAGTTTTCAAAGTTGAGAATTTTGAGCTTTTTTTTGAAAACAGCACTGAAATAGCCTAAGTGGGCTCTGACACGGAATGCCTCCTCCCAAACAAGTGACCAAGCCTCAGCTTTTAACAGAGTTATACACAAGAGAAGAAACTTTCAGTCAGCATTGGCAAGAAGAACGATTCTATTCCTCTTGTGGGTGTTTTTTTTCAAACACAGCTTCTAAGAAGTCCTTTTTATTTTCAGTAGCCTCCTTTGGCATCTTAGCAAGAGCAGGTACACATACTGGAGCTTAAAGCAATGTCATTATATACGAAGTAAAGAAAAAGATGGCCTGCCTCCTCACGGTTTCTTGTCCTTGTTTTTCTTGAGGGATCCTCTTCTCTATTATCATTCATATTTTGGTCAAAATCCTTCAGTTCCACTGATCCCGGAGGCACTTTCTGGTAGTTCAGACTTGCTTCTGGAATGTGCTGCACCAACTTGGAAATAATGAGTAATGAGTCATTAAAAAAATTAGCAGGGAAGGAGGCACACAGGCACTCACTGTAGGTATTGCAGATTTTCAGGCAAGTCCCAGAGGAACACACTGATTCATTTAAGACTTGTTCAGACAGGTATGGGTTCCTAAGCAAATTACCAGACCCCAATCCTGCAAGTATCTACCCACAGGAGTCATCCTGCAAAAACTCAGTGGGGCTATTCTGCTTTATAATTTTGAGATTTCAGAGCATAGTTGAGAAGTACATCTTTGTCTTTTTTGAATTTAGGCTACAAGCCAAAAAGGCCTCATTTTCCCATATTTTATGTTTTAATATATCAATGCAACGTTAAAGCCACAGTGAAATTAATCAGTAACCATTTAGTAACACATGGAAAAGGTGAAAAAGCAATAAAAAACCACTGATAATGCAAATAATTAACAGGTAGAACAGAAAAGGCAAGACATCTACTCCTGTTGGGTTGACCAACTGACAAAAACTCTAAAAGAAGGGAAGGAAAATAAGTGACAAGACAGAGATACAAAAAATAATGGGATGGAAAGTGCACCTGAGATGGATATGCCAGCCGAAAAGATCTACGAGCAATCTGTGTTAAAACAGAAACAAAGAGATCAATGCTAGTGAATGACTGTGACAGCAAGTATCAAAGAGAACATGTGGTTTGGGGTTATTTTGGGTTGACATTCCCAAAAGCGCATTCCTGAGGACCAGCACTCCATGCCCACCTCCCCCCGCATGCACTGAAGCCCGTGGAGGTCCTGGTCACCAACCAGTTCTGTGGAGGTGGTCTTGGGCAGTTCCCCAGTTGCTTCAAAACAGCCTGGGCTGAGTGAAATCCCACAGATTTCCAGCAGAAATCCAGAAATCCACAGCGAACAGGCTGAATGTACAGCCCAGGAGGCTCTTTGGTTGACAAAGCACAGGGTCCTTGCGTGGAAACCATGTGCCATCCAAGGTCCAGGCTCCCCACACCCTACGCAACAGCACTTGGGTTATACACAGGCAGAAGGTAGGAGATATTATGGTGCAGGGGCACAACAGCCAAAATGTTTAGCTCACAAGCTTCTCTTTTGTTTTTATTCTTAAGCATCCTTTCATCAAGCGCAGAATCAGTAAGTTAGGCTGCTTGCAGCGGTGAAACAGCATCAGAAGGGAAATGGGATGTTCCTACAGTCCAGCAGTTCCCAGCACAACCAGTTGGAAACAACCCGAGGGCAGCATCTGCTGCCCCATCACCAGGAGATCTTCAACGTGACCTGGTCTGTCCCGTCACACCCCTAAGCATTTCCTCTTGCCATACCACCGCTCACACCCAGTAGGTTAAACAGCAATCTAATCAACATAATTGGGCTCATATTTTTGCTATATCATTATCAACTTTAAAAAGAAAATACTAGCCAGAAGAATTTTGTGCTGGGCTAAAATCTGCAGAAGCAGCCAGCAATTCGGGATGACCCAGCTGATTCCTCTGGCGGCAGCTGAGCCTTCAGTCTGACTGCTCGGCTCTGCAGCTCCTCCAAGACATACAAATCCACAGCCCCAAAGCATCCCAAAGAAACCACGGATTTAGTAAACAGGAATCACAAAGGTTTCACCCTTGCTGGACCCCTTTTCTGTTTGGCTCGGGGTTGTTTGGGGTTTATTTTGCTTAATTTGTAGCAGCACTTAGCTCAGTATGCCAAAAATCTAGGTTCTTATAAACTATACAGCTGAGGCTACAAAAACAAACAAAACCATCCCAAACACGCACTGGGGAAACTAAAAACCTCCCTGGCAAACACCCAAGCCAAGGCTGGACTTGAAAGGACAAACCATGAAGAAGAAGGTTTAAACCTAAGGCTGCATCTTAGCTTTAAAGAGAACGCTCAGGATTTCAATCTTTAACCAAGCTTTGCCATAAAAGTAACTTAAAAAGCAATATATTTGATGCTGAGAAATGCTGTGCCACACACTGGTCCAAAATAGCATTTCTAGTTCGGCATTAAACCCTCAAAACCAATTCCAACATCAGCACTTACTCTTCCTGCATTTATCCCTGCTTTATTAGAATAGATATAAATGTTTATTAGTAAGAAACAGGAGCTGGCAGAATGGCACATAACACTGCCAGAGCCAGGAGTACAAGACAGTCACACACAGCAAACACTTATTATTTACATATTTCCTCTTAAGAGATGTTTCAATGCATTACTGTTACAACTAGAGTAGCTATTTCTCATCACTATATCCTTTCCTGGAATATTTAATAGAAAGTTGTTCAATAAACACCCACAAAATCCACAGTGTTTAACACCACACGCGCTCATCTTCAGATACTTCCTACCAACATCCCTTCATTAAGCCAAAATAATTATTTTAGCATAAATTCAGCAACACCCAGACTGAGGGACTCTAGTTCTGAAGACAGGATGTGTGTTTATTAAACCCACATCACTCTATGTTGCTGCCATTCATAACATAACCCCTGAGATCCCAACATTCACCTCCTACATCTCAGCATCGCCAGCAGAAAGTCCTGCTGATTTAACCTGTTCCTGGCCATTGGTCACATACAGCAGCTCCACTGATGCACAGTGGTGTTTTGGGTGTAACTCAGAGCCACTGGCCCTGCTGGAATCACAGGGCTGTCCACCTCTGTCTGGAAGAGTCTAATTAAAAGCCATTATGGTGGTTTCAGCCAATACTGGCTGAACACACCAAAGGTCACAGCTCCTGACCCATCTTCACAGGCTTCTGCCAGTGCTTCTTCCTTCACACCGCTAAAATCTCAAGAAAACCCACTGTGAGGGTGCTGGGTGGCATGTCCCTCAGCACACAGCAGCAGCATAAAGCCACGTGGCAGAGAAACCCTGGATTCTGAGCAATCCTGGCTTTGTAATCCCACCGTTCAGCATCACAACCACATGCTTTGGAGCCCATTATTTTGCACAAACACTGTGTTTTGCAGCGTCCTTCCTCTAGCAGCAGAGGACATCCCTCTGTACGAGCTGACTTATGGTTGTACCCTGCACTGGCACTCAACAAAAAGGGTAGGTAGGCTGATTTTTCCTGGAAGGAAGCAGTGCCAAGTACTGGTCAGGGCAAACCCACAGCAAAACGTTGCCTTTGCAAGTCAGAAGTAAGGTAGATTTGTCACCTTAACTGCTCAAAAAGAGTAATACAAAAGGCAGTTTCGCAGGTGTGGCATTTGCATGGAAACACAGCAATAAAACACTTTATCTCAGAGCCTGGAGTTATTGCACATTTGTGCACCCTGGCTCCTAACAGCCTCTGGGGGAAAAAAAAAATATCCCTCCCTGAGCAAGCACGGCTACACTCACTTGATCTTCTGGGAATCTCCCTACACTTCTGCCTCACACCTTCAGTGACAAACACAGCAGGGTCACAGGGCCTCCAGCTACACTCCTGGCAGGGGAACAGGTTTGCTCCTCAGCTTCAAATCCTGCTTAGGATGGCTCTGCAATTCTTACAACAGTCAAAGACTACAGAGGGCAAAGAGGCCCATCTGGACAGCAGATAAGGAGCACTAAGTATTTTTTTTAAGCCCACAGCTGGTGGTAGACTGGAGAATTTGCATTTAAACAGCACCAAAAGCAATTTTGCTTCAGCAGCTGGAGTCTCCTGGTGACCTTGCTGCCAAGTTTGAGCTGAGCTGAGTCCCTGCACTGTGGCTCTGGCGAGCCAAATGAAGAAATCATCTCTCTCCTCCCTACTCCAGTGCCAACAAACTGTGTCACACAGTCCAGGAGGAAGCCACAGCTTCACTGAAGAGCTGAAGGACAGCCCTTCCCAACCTCCCTCCCTCCCTCCTCGCTCTCCTTGTTGGCTGGAAAGCAGAGTCCCAGCCCTTACCCATCGACACACAGAGGGAGGGAAGGGATTCAAGTAATATCTGCATGTTTTAACAGCCCTGGCAGAAAGGACACAGCAGAAGAACAAAATATGCAAAATATATAATAATATATATATATAAAATATATAATATATACAAAATAGAGACTGTGTGGCCAGAGCACATCATCAAGGCCTTGTCTGAAACCAGGAGGGTGGCTCTGGCTCCCTGGTACAGCAGCACAGCACACCCATCCCATCATGTTCCTCAGATGCAAACTTAGGGACCAAAGTCCAACTACAGGCCATGAAATCCTGAGGAAATAACATGAGAAATCTAACATTTTGACACTAGGGTCTCTCCTGCTTCACGGGGACACAGTAAGAAGCTCTCAACAAAAGCCAAACCCGTCCAGATCCAATACAGCTCTTGACCCATGCAGGGCAAAATAAAGAGCACCCTAAACAGACTGTAGTCAGTCTTTCTGCTTGTGTTTTTTTTGGGGGGTGGGGGCAAGAGATGAGGGTTTTTGAATTCTTCAGCAACTGGGGACGCTGCCCTGGTCTTCCACCACAACCATATCCCACAGACTCACTCACATTGAGAGAAAGAGATTTCTGTAGTTTGGGATCTTACCTCTTCTCTCGCTGATATGGTAGAAGCAGGAGTGTTGGGCACAGAGCTGAGGGAGGTGCTCGGCCCCGTTCCCGATGAACTCTGTGAGTCCCCATCTCCAGCCACATCGTGAATCTCTCGGGCAAGGATGGCCACGTCCTTCACCAAGGTCTGGCTGAGCCTGAAGCACAGGGCAGGCAGCAGAGCCATTAGGACACACGACATCACAAGCCTCATATTCGTAAAATATGAAAATAAGTTTGTACGAATTATAATCTCTGCAGAGGTGAGGAAAAGCAGGGGTTTCAGAGGGGTGCCTTAGCAGGGTGCCAAGGAATACTTTGGTCGCGTGTAAGAGGAACAAAACAGATCCAAGTCCCTCCTGAATCCAGCTTCAAAGTAGAAATTTGATAACAGGCAAATTCTAGTGACTACAAGCTACCAGAAAGTATTAGAGACAATCCATAAGGAAGCATTTTGTTACTGCTCTTCCACCCATCCACTCTACTTCCTTTTTTTTTTTTTTAATAGAAAATAGCCACTTTTTCTTCTTGAGACTTCTTTCTTTTCCCTTTAAAAGCCTATGTGAGGAAAAGCTTTTGTCTTTATTATTCAAATAAAATTTCAAACTCGCTCTCCTCCTCCTTTGTGGTTTACAGACTGTAAATCAAAGCACGCCTCCACGTTCTCCGGAAGGGCTGAGGGATTACCAGGGTGAGCACGGCACACCTTAAAGGGATCTGGTTTCCAGAAACCAAGACTTCAAGCCCCTTGACGGGTGCCCAGTTCACATTCTGCAATTGCAGAGCTCTGCCCTACTCACTCTATATCTCAAAAAGAGTTTCTAAGTCTCTGGATTGCTACTAGAAGAGCTTAAAAAACCAAAAAACCCTTCGGACTAAAAGCTGTTATTGGAGTGATTCCACAGAAGAGTTTCTGAGAGGGAAAAAAAAAAAAGTTTCCCAGCTAGCTAGCTTCCTCTGAAAGACACTTCCTTCTTGAATTTGAAAAAACCAAGCAATGTAATAAAACTGTCAGTCCATCAAAACATTTCCTTGGAAAGAAAACGCATAATTGAATTAATAAAAAGCAGTTTGATCTGCCTGCCTAAGGTGCCCCCTATCCGTGCCGACTTGGATGAAGCTGTCAGCGAACACATCCATTATATGACTCACTTACTGTAAACAAGTGGCATTTTCCCTTTTAACTCTCTCTCCGACTCCTCTAAACCCCTCCCAGTTAATTTGGGAGCAGCAACGGAAATCAGAACTGCAATTATGGAGCAGACTCTGTGACCCAGCCCTGCATCGTGCAGCGCCAGACAAATCTGACGCAACCACTTATTTATAGCTGCCGCATCCCCGAGAGCATTCCCGCCCTGGGGAATGCTGCTGGGAGGGAAGCCGGCATCTCCCGCACGCGAGTTCCATGCTGCACAGGTAGCACAGCCCCCGTTTGAAGGCTGATGGTGATATTCAGGCCAAAAAAGACCTTTTGAGATCAGCATGGCAAGCAATATGGGTGGAAAGCGAGGTGGAAACACTGACCAGAAGCAGCCAGCAGACTGTATTTCAAGTCAAAAGTATTTCAAGTATGGCCAGTACAATGGAAGACCAGTATTTCTGGAAAGTTGGCATAACACAGTTGCATATTAGAGATGTCAAACCTCAAACGCCACTGTTTAAAAAAAGAACTTATTTGCTTTACTGCCCAAGTCCTCCAGGCAACCATCAGACCACCAGTACACAGTAAGTCCCATATCCAGGGACACCAAGCAAAGCAACACCTCGTTTATACCCTGGGCCTGGACAGATTTGGATTTGGTTGTGCCATGAAGAGAGGTTTTTTGCCCTGCAGCAACTGCTTGCTGCTCTCTCACCAGCTTCAGGCAAAGCAGCTTCAACAGTTTACATATTCAAGTCTTTGCTAAGCCATTTGACTTCCTCTGCAGGGAATTAGGACAATTCACAGCAACTGGTCCATGAGCACACAGGGATTTCCAGCAGAAAGAAGCAGGTTACAGAGAGTTACATCTTCTGACAGACTCCGAGCTGCAACAGGAGACCTGTGTCCACAGCTTCAATGAGAAACACTTGCACTTTGGCATTTTCTAGGGAGAAAGCACAACCAGCTCATCCAAGCACAGGCTGTAGTTTTGTGAAAACCTTCCAAATCTGAATATCAACTTGCTCAGACATGAAGATGGGGGGCATACAATCAACAGGAGAGAACATCCCTCCTTCCACCACCACAACTGGGTTTGATTGGAAGCTCAAGGAAAAAAAATTAACCTGTTTTCAACAAATGGGTTGAATGCACAAATCCATGAAGCCCCACCTCACCTGGCTATTTCTGCTATCTCTGCTGTTTGCGCCATGAAGTTGTAGGGGTCGGGGTGGTCATCAAAATCTTCATCATCGTCCGTTTCTCTGCCATTGTGCTTCTGCTTGCCCAGCCCAGAGCCACGTATCCTCGGTGTTTGTGTGGCTGTTGAAGTATGGGAGCGTTTGTGTTTAGGGGAGCTGTGATTTGAGCCATATTCCTCCTCCGAAGTAGAAGTGTAATCTGAACCCTGCGGTCTCCGCCTTGACGCTTATAAAAAATGAATTGGTTTCAGACCAAGGAAAGTAGCAAAGAATAACTACAAAAGGGGCAAAAAGGTAACACAAAACTAGCCCGAGAACACAAGGAGAGGAGAGTTTCTGTGCAGATTTTAAGTTCAACAGCACATTCTTAGAGTTTATTTCAAAAGTTGAGCACTTCTATGGCTCCCATTGACTGGATAAATTTGCAGTGGGAAATTCCAATGGTAAAGCAAAGTAACTGTTGTTACCAACTCCAATGTAGTAAACTGTGACCACAGACCAGGCTTTCCATGCACAGAAGCTCTGTGTATAAGTAGCACGTGTTTCAGACTCCTCACAGTCCCACAGAAGTCCTTTTTTTTTCTAAACAGAGCCCAATTTTCAAGCCTGCAGACACCTTTCCAATTAGCTGCGAGTACAAGAAAAAGGAGGGGGGTTTTGAGTGAAGAACAACTATAGTGATGGGTGTTGTTTGTAAGAGTTCACACCCCCACGTTCACCTCCTGCCTCGCAATTCACCATGAAATGACACAGTCAGGGCTGGCTCCAACCCCTGGAGCCAAGTGGAAGTTGCCCACTTATCCCAACCGGTTCTGCAGACACTCAGGTCCTCCTCTCATGGGAAGAACCCAGATGTCCCGAATTGAAAACTGGGCTCCCAGCATTTGCTGCCGCTCTACCCTCTCTACAGACACCGCTTCATTTCCTTCTGGTCCTTCCCTGGAGAATGAAGACCCACCAAACACAGAACCAGCGCCCTTATTTAAAGTTAAAACAGCTAAAAGCTTCACTGTGCTACCAAGATTATCATAACACTGAACCACTGCAAGCAAATTAAAGCCAGCATCATAGATAAGGACAAACCCAACAAATTTGGCACATAAAATGCAGGTAGGAACTATAGATAGTTACTGCATAGTGAGAAAAAATAAATAAATTCCTAGACATTGCTATTTCAGCTAAAATAAAGATAAAATTCTTGGCTTGGGATTAAAAAAAACAAACATATATATATATATATATTTTAAAAATGTGCTCATATTCCAGCAGTAGAGATTTATTATCTTTTTTAAACACAGGTTTAGAATCAAGAGGTCACTTTGCTGCTGAACAGCAATTTGAACATGAAGAGCCTGATTTTCCATCCCTTTACAGCAAGGAAAATCAGTATCAGCTCCCTCCGTACCATTCAAATTATACTGTGAACAGAGGAGTAGGGGAGACAGGCCCTTAGCTTTCAGAACTGGGAATATGGATTACTGGGAATGTGGATTATTCACATAAAGTTACTTCAGAAGGCCTGACAAGCCACGGGCATTTCTTGTCTCATGGTCAGACAGTTCATTCTGTTCCTGTTTGTGAGATTCATTTTCTCCCACTGGGAGAGCTGGAAACTCTTGAGGTTAATTAAATAAATCAGCCACATCTGCTCCCTTATTCCCAAAGTTTGACAGCCAATGTTTTCAATGTATCATGCTCAAAAATGTCTCGATGGCACAGTGTAATAGTTCAGTTTATCAAGGTTTCCCCTTTTGTTCCAGGAATGGGGTGCTCGGAGTTGATTCACTAGAAAAGCATTAGTAAAGGAACATGCATCACACACTGGGTACAGCACGATGAAGCACGAAGTACAGGAGAACACCTAGAGCTTGGGCAAGGTCCACAATCCTATCAAGGAATTAGGAGGTTAGTATTTTAAGAGCAACTAATTCAAAGAAAGGATTAGCATTATTTGCCACAACTGGTGTTAGCACGCTGCTACAAAGCTCTGGAAATCAAAAACCAATTCATTTACACCAAGAACTGGCCAACACTTAGCATTTTGCTCCAAATGATTCGACGTTTGTGGTCCAAAGGCAGAGGGAGTGCAAAGAGTGCCTCCTGTTTGGAAAACTCTGACCATATTATTTTGTTTTCATTTTGTTACTGTTTAACAATAAGAAGAGCATCTCAAAAAAAAGGCAAGAGAAGAGACTGTACATAATCTTTCAGCTTATTCCCATTCTGATTTACATGCATAAACAAATGTGCAAGAAAAAGAAATAAATCATTAAAATAAAAGGGAAGTTGGATGCACTAAAACAACCCAAATCAAAACAAGCAGCAAATAACAAGTTTTAGCATGCAATAAACATGAACAGTGCAAGAAGGAGAATTGTTTCAATGGTATGAAAGAGTATGAAAAGGTTACACCTAGAACTTTAAGATTCCTTGCAAAAACACGGATCTGGTGAAAATAGCATCCCTCTCAACAGGCCTGAGAAACCCAGCCAAAGGGGTTCTTCCCATTCCCTGACCTTCCCATCACTCCTAAAAACCGAAGCAAACATCTGCTTTCTCATGTCCATGGTCAGTCAAAGTATGGGCATAGACCAGGACTTAAACCCAAGGTGTTGGGGACAATCTCTAACGACTAATTACCATATTAAAACAGTTATCTGCATTGTCCACTCTATTTAATTAAAGGCTGATTTCAATCTGACAGATGCTGACATTGCGAGGGTCTGTTGAGTGCACAGCTTGGGGGCCAAGGCAGCCCCTAAAACTACCAAAACACAGCTGTGCATCTACCTTTCCTATGGCAAAAGCGAAGGAAAACACAGTAGAGGGACTCTCTTGGGGCAACCACTGTGTCACGTCCAGCCCCATATTTATTTGCATTTACAGGAAGAACAAGGGAACAGCGTTCAAAACATAGAGGCATTTATTTCTTGTTTTCCTCTTTCAGATGCCTTTGAAACTTCCACCTTTGACATGAGTTGTCGTCAACCCCATAACGGAGCAAACTTTGTCTCTTGGAAGTCAAAGAAAAGCAGAACAGAATTCCTTGTGGCGTTGCAAAGGCATTGAATTCTACTTTTTAAAGAGCAAAATGGCAAAAATGGCTCAAAAACCAAATTCACTGAGGGGTGGGGACAGAAGAAGAAGAATAACTGTTTGCAGTATCAACAATGACACTGGGCAACCTGTTCCAGAGGGTGGTGAGGCACTGGAACAGGTTGCCTAGGGAAGTTGTTGATGCCCCATCCCTGGAAGTGTTTAAGGCCGGGCTGGATGGGGCTTTGAGCAACCTGCTCTAGGGAGAGGTGCCCCTGCACATGGCAGGGGGGTTGGAACTTGATGATCTTTAAGGTCCCTTCCAACTCTAACCCTTCCATAATTCTATGATTCTATGACACCTCACTGGGTCTGAGAGCTGCTCTGCTCCAAACCCACAGGACATCTCAACCACTCCTCAATGCAGACTTTTGTACTTACCCACGTAGGGCTCTTATTACTGAGGTACCAAATCCTTATGCAGCCTGTAAATCAGAAAGGAGGAAAACAGGAAAGAAACATAAAGCACGAGCACTTACTGGATGAGGAGGAGTACTTCACACTGCTCGAACGGGTCCTGCTGAAAGGCTGCTTCGTGGAGGCAGCAGCTGCTGTTTTCCTTGCTGCATTTCTCACCTCCGAAATACCCGTCTTCCGATAGGACTCCACGCTCCGGCCCGAAAATCCCGACCTCGACTGAGCTGTTTCGGAGTCACTGGGCACCGTAAACGAACCTGCCCGTTTCCTCGGCATGGCGAGGATGTCCAGCCGGGACAGCTTCTTTGTCTCCGTGGATTGCTTGGAAGCAGGAGCAGCAGCTTCAGTGTTGGAAGATGTTTTCTCAGTGTCGACGCACTCGTTGTCAGAAGCATCTCCCAGCCGGGCGCGACGTAACTTTGAAGCCCTGGTGGGCCGTGGGGTGGATAAACTGTTGGAGCGGGTGAGAACTTGCTGGATCTTCTGCACGTTTGAAGTCGTTTTGCTCTGCTCCTCCTTGGCAGCCTGAGTAAAAGGTTTCCTTCTAGGAACTGGTCGGGTTACAGAGTGCTCGTGGTCAGATACAACCGCGTCGGGGACCGGCAAGTAGGGCAGGCTTGAGCTTCTCTCATCATCTGTGAAGTCAAGTGACCCTCGCGCCCCAGCGCTCCTCTTCATCTGGAAGCGTTTGGTGGCCTCGGCACGGGTGGTTGCCTCTGGTGCTTGTGTCTTCCTCTTCTCCGTCAGCCTGTCCCGAGCGCTTGGTTGCCCACACTGATCCTGGATGGATGGTGTGGAGGACGATTTCTCCTTCTGCAAACCTGCAATGGCTTTGCGTTTTGGGGCGCTCGTCGGGACGTTTTTGCCGCTCACCAAGCTGACCGTGCTGGCGGTGTCCACGTCCGAGTCCCCTGACAAGGAGTCCTCCAGCTGACCAGCAGTTTCTGAGGGCTCCAGCTGTTGGCTTTGACCAAGTAATTTGGCTTCCAGTGCTGCCAAGGCTGTTTCAGTGTCCTTAAGGAGAAGATGAGTCTCCTGACCAAAGTCCATACGGGTTGACCGAACAGTCTCTAAATCCTTAAGCAGAGGGTGACTTGAAATATGTGGGAGTTTATTTTGAGGAACACCACTGCTTGATTTATCTTTGGTAAAACTTTCCTGTCTGACAAAAGACAATGTTTCCTTTCCTGCCACGTTTTCCTGGTCTTGAGGAAGACTCTGATGAAGGGAAATAACCACTTTTCCTGCTGCGTTAATATAAGCACTAACATCTTTGACCGGTGGCTTTCCAGGAACTGGCATGCCAGCAGACTTGAAGGAAAACTCCTGATCCTTGCTGTCTTTGTCTGCTCGAGCATGGGACACGCTCAGAGAGAGCTTGGAGGGAATCCCCACGTCATTGCTGTCATCACCAATGTAGAATGAAGCAGAAACTGGCTCGCTCACAACTCTCACATTTGAGACCCGGGAGGCTCCTGGCTGCCGACTCTCTGATTTTGTGTCTTCCCCCATCTGCTCCAGCATTTTATTGTTCTCTTTATATTTCTTGCCTTTTTCCGTGCTGAAGCCATCATCAGACCTGCTGGCATCGCTGAGGCTATCTGGATCCAAGTCTTCTTGGATGAAAAGGTGGCTGTTGGAATCACCATAGGCATCCACACAGTGGTCCTTCACAATGGTTCTCTTGGTAGTCTCGGAGAAGGACTCCTGGCAGACCAGGACCGCGGGGGTGGGACTCTCTGATTTATCACTTGGTGGGAGCTGGGGAAGAAGACGCCTTGTTCTCAAGGGCACAGTGTTCTCTGGTTCCCCAGGTTTTGGAACCATGGTGCTTTCTGAAGAGTTAAGTGAACAAGAATCAACTGTTACACAACCACGCAACTTTTTTGTTGTTGTTTTTAATTTAGTAAGAGCTTGATCTTGCAAAGTGCAAACCCACAAAAGCACTCACAAGATACAGGCTTAGAACTCAGCTTTTAGGTAACATGAACACCAATAAAGCCCGGCTCCTGCTCAGTCCCTCGGGTTTATCAGTATAGACACTTAAGGTAAAATTGCACTTAATTTCTTTGCTGGGTGAGAGTGCTCAACACGTTCCCTCTGTCAAGGCAGGATTTCAGATTCATTCTCCTATAATCCCACTGCATTTAGAGACTAAAGGCGTTGCTGGCATCCATCTACCATAAATCAGGCTATGGGAAGGAGATTAAAATCTTTCTGACAAACCACTGCAGTGATACAGTGTTTTAAGTACCATTCTACACAACATAGCCCTTTTTGACTAAATAGATGGCTTTTTCACAGTATAAGTTCTGTGATGAACAGGAAAGGCTCAGGAGAAAGACCCTGCAACAATGAAGAGGCTGTGAATTAGAGCTCCCCATCCCAGCACGGGTGGGATTATCGTTATTATGGACATACTTCATAGAAAGAGTGCTCTTACTTCTCCCATGTTGCTGGCCAGGGTTTCACATCTGATATTGCCTTTAAATACCAGGTTAATTGGTTATTTGATTATGGCAATATTCAAATGCTCCAGGAGTCAGGTTCTCACACACTGTCACCTCCCAAACAAAGGTTTCTTCTCATCTTTACTGATTCTGTCTATCACTGTTGTTGGCATGAAGGCAATGACAAATATTTCCAAGCAAAGATGTTTACAAAAGCCAACAAAGCACTGTTCTGCCTTTCTTGCATACCAACAGGACCAAGTGTCTGTAAGCTGTCTTGCCAGCTATAATGGGAGCATCATCTCCTCTTGCTCCCCTTCTCCCCTCCCTATCTAGTTTTCTTGCATTAATCTTCACACTTCAAACCTACCACCCAACAGCAAACCCCAGAATGGCCTAAAATGCTCAGCACAGCCAGACACAGGAGCAGCACACCAAAAATGTGCAAGCCAGCAATTAAGTCCAGGACAAATAGCAAAGGGCTTTCATCTGGCATCATACAGCAGTCTAAAGAACCACTACTCAGGGCTAGTTAACACCCAAAGCCCTTATGATTTTTCTCTTTCCCAGGTGTCCTTTAGTCGTGTCAAACAACATTTAAGAACTTCTTGGATCACTCTGAAATGCAAACCAGATGCTCTCTCAATCTTTACTCACAGAATGCTATGGGGTTGGAAGGGACCTCTGGAGATCATCTAGTCCAACCCCCTGCCAGAGCAGGGTCACCTAGAGCACACTGCACAGGAACAACAGTGTCCAGTCGGGTTTTGAATGTCTCCAGAGAAGACTACACCACCTCTCAGGAAAGCCTCCTCCAGGGCTCTACCACCCTCAAAGGAAGGAAGTTCCTCCTCATGTTTAGATGGAATTTCCTATGTTCAAGTTTGTGCCCATTACCAATTGTCCTGTCACTAGGCATCACTTAAAGACCGGCACCATCCTCCTGACATCCACCCTTTAAGTATTTATAAGCCTTTACCAGATTCCCCTCTCAGTCTTCTCCAGACTAAAAAGACCCAAGTCCCTCAGCCTTTCCTCCTAAGAGGGATGTTCTAGGTCCCTCATCATCTTTGCAGCCCTTCGCTGTACCCTCTCCAGCAGCTCCCTGTCCTTCTTGAACTGAGGAGCCCAGAACTGGACACAATACTCCACCAGGAATGATTCACTCTGCCCTTCCCACCCCATGTACATTATCTAAAATAAAAAATAAGCCACAGCCAGATGCAAAGCAACAATTAGTTCCTGCTTTTCATATCCTGGCTTAGATTCAGCCACTTTCAAACAGTAATGCCAGGGTGAAACTTACCTGTACCTCCATCACCCTGCCCAGAGACAGATCCAGAGTCAGAATAACTGTCCGCAAGGCTCGCCCACCTGGACACCCACTTCTGACTCCCCTGAGTCGCTGCAGACATCTACAACAAGGTGGGGAAGGCATCATCAGAAAGGGGGTTTGTAAACCAAATCCCAGCCTCTCATTCATACACACATCACTCAGTCTCCTCAAAATGGAAATCAATCCACACATTGCATTTCCATCCAGACAGAAAACCCATCTACACCTCCACTGTCCCAGTAAATCCACCTGGACTGCCCGTACCTGCGTGTCAGCCTGAGACCCACTCACAGGTTTCGAGGCAAATGCCTGGAGCAAGGGTGACTTCTGACTAGTGCCATTTTCACTGATTAGATGCTGATGAGAACTGGAGTCGTCTTTATCACCTTTAATTACTGGTCTAAAGGCTGAAGAGATTCTGGAAAATTCAGGTGACTCGAGAACACCAAAAACCTGAAAAGGTGTTAACATGCAAAAGATTAAAAAAACACCACAAGAACAGAAACTGGAAAAAATATTAGCCCAAAATCCAACTCCACAAAACATTAATCACACGCAAACTCTGATCCCAAAGGGCCAGAAACACTTGCCAAAGCTTCCATACAAAGTATGTAAATTATCCTCTTCTCTACTCCACAGCAGCAGCTCTAACTATACTTATTCACAGAATCCCACTCACACCCACCTTTTCTCTCACCCTCATTATTTCAGCCAGTTGCCTTTAACAGTAGTAACTTTCACTGAAAAGGAGTCCCGTTTCAGCCCTGAGGAATTCAGGATGAGTAGCAGAAAACCTATTTGCCAGCTCATTCATTGAGAAGTAGGGGAAAAAAAGCTCCATCTCCAGGGTCTTTCACAGACTAGCAGAAAGTGGGCTGAGCAAAGCAGCATGAGGACCTGGGAAAGGATGTACCTCTGAGAGGGATGAATGTTTAAACTAGTTGTTCAGATTCCCTCTGGAGATAACAGGCCTGCCTGGGGGAGTGACACAGACCCACACCTCAGAAGGACTGTNGACTACAAGCTCAGAGGAAGATGTCACCATGGAGGGTGCATAAGCTGGGCAGAGACAGCTACCAAGTTCTCCACTCTCACTTCTATTAAAAAAAAAAGGTCTGTGTGTAGTGGTGGGGAGAACGGAAAGCAGTCACCTCAAAACCTCTCAAGACCAGAATCCATACCATTTTTCTTCCTGGACAGAAACACTGAGGTTCAGTGATGTTTCCTAAGCAGCAGGTCTGCACTGCACCAAGTCTATTGCAAAGTCAGGAGCAGAACTTGGCCAGCACATCTGCCTGAGCCACAGGCTTCCAAGACTGCTAGCCAGAAATGACTGCAATTTTGTGGCATTTTTCCTTATACTTTCCCCCCCCAGAACAATTAACCATCTAATGTCAGGACTAGGGCCTTGCTATGGCTTAAACCCTGCCCTGAAAGCTTCCGATCACATTTCAAACAGAACATAAGGAACAAATGTAATAAACAAACAAACAGGGGAAGCTGGATCCACGCTCACAGAACACTGTACACGAAGCTTTAAAGCCAAGTTCAATTAAGGTTTCCTTTAAACCTCATCATCCTCCTGCTTACACTTCACTAAATCTTCATAGCAACTTGCCAGTTTTGTTTTCATAATAGACCACCGATGAAAGTTAAACCTGAAAATCAGCCAAATTTTGGGTTGCCCTGCGGTTGCTTAGTTGGGTAGGTGTTCTGGGTTTTTTTTAGGCCTCTCCCTCAACTTTGGGCTTTTGTTTTTAAGCTCTCATTCCCTTTGCAAAATCCCAACAAGTATAGATTCAGGTAGGATCGCCTCTGCCCTCGACCGCACCCTTCGTTGTGTCGACGAGCTGCCACTTGCCCTGGCAGGCAGCACTCCCCCTCTAGCCAAGCACAGCCAAAACCAGAACCACCTACTACTGCAGCTTGTCAGGGATCAAGAGCACCAGCCCTTGGCCTCAATTTCCTTTGGGTCTACCCAGGGATGCTGTGCCAGTGGTGGGCAGCAGCTCCCATCCTCGTAAAGGCATGTGATGCCAAGGCAAAGGCTTGGGAAGAGTCCTAGAGAGCAGAGATGCTCCCAGCCAGGATCTCAGCAGCATCAGTCCCATCTTTATTCTGCTCTTGCCTTCCCTCTAAACATGTGGCAAACCCACTCTTGCACTTTTACATCCAAATCTCATTTGGGAAGCAAGGCAGCTCTCTGCTGTGGGCTTACTTTGCCTTCCTGCAGTCTGTGGCAATTTTGTCTGTTTCTTGTTTTGACAGGGTTTTCTAAAGACCATCCTCTTTGTGTTTTTGAGGTTTACCCTTAACACAGGTCATCCAGGATGATTTCCCACCCCTAACCATAAATCCTGCTGCATCCAATTCAAAAGGGATAAGTCCTTCATGGCAACAGCTAACAAATTTAGGCCCTTCAGCACAACGTGCAGAAGCCCAAGCCTTTATTCCTCAGCTCACTGGCCAAGCACAGAAAAGCAGCATTTACCTGATCAATCATTTTTCGTGCTTCCTCCACCTCCTTATCCTGCGACTCTGTCTCGATGGTGTATGTGCCCGTCTCACTCACGCTGTCTTCCTCATCGTTCCTCCTTCCCTGGGCAGACTTTAGCTCTGGAGATGGAGCAGAGGGAGGCTCTGGTTCTGACGATATAACCACGCGTGGAGCTACGGGGACAGGCAGAGGTGCTGGTTTCTCAGCACTTGGCTTCCCAGACTGAGCAGTCTCCCGCAAGTACTCGGCCATAAAATCCTGAGCCATTTTTGACTTCCTCCCAACACTCCCGTAAGATTTGACTGACGCTCTGGAAGCGGAAGAGGATGAAGAGTTGATCCGATCCTCCGTCTTCTCCCTCTTGAAGGAGCTAGCTCTTTGGGCCCCGGAGGAGTTGCTGTTGGGTTTGCCTGCCTGTGCCCCAAGGTGGGAGGGTGGCACCACGTTTCCCAGCTTCTCCGCTGGCAACGCGTTCTTGCGCTTCTCCACCTTGGTCTTCAGCCCTGGATCGGTGGTGTCACTCTGAGAGGAGTGAGCGCTATGAGTGAAGGACTGCGACCGCTTCTTCCGTGGCGTGTCCTCAAAGAATTCGATGACGAAGGCCTGCTTGTTGTGCAGCATCTCGTGGGGATCACGCCGCATCTGGCGCTGCAGCCTGGTTTGCTCCGTGGCGCGTTCGCTGCCCGTTGTTGTTGTCGTCGTCGTTGTCGTCGTCTCCTTCTCTGCCTTGGGTGCCACAGGGTCCTCAGAGTCGCTCTGTGTCCCGTCCTCGTGCCTATTGCCTGGAGACAAGGTGTGGAGATTTGACTTTCATATTCTCAGTTGTTGTGGCCCTCTCGTTACCTCCCAGATGAAATTTATCTTTTTTGAGCTAAAAGAGAAGAATCCTACAAGATTAAACAACCCTGTGGTACAAGGATTGCATCCCATCAGAGGAAGTAAATGAGAAGGGAGCTGTCTCCTTACCCTGCTTTTCACAACTAACTGGCTGTCAAGTTATTAAAAACCAATTCAAGAAATCATTTAAACCCCAAGGATTTCTGATTTTGTAATGCTGACTGTTTGCTGTGGGCTTTTCTTCCATTTAAATAAAAAATGATGACATTATGTTGCCGTTCTGCCCAATTATTGTAGTCTAAGATCCCCTCATTAGATTCTCTCTGCTACAGAGCACAAATCTCTCTGCAGGATCAGTAAAGAAACCCCACATGCTGCATCCCACGAAACCAAATCCCCAGGATGATAAACCAGATCAACGCGTTACGAGTGCATGCACCTCCGAGCACCCACCTTACCCCACTCTACCAGGGGCAAATAAACCAGAGGATAAAAGAAAAGTGAATTTGCAGGTTTCTTTACTTCTCCTGAAGATTTAAGACCATGAAACCCCCAAGAGTTCCACCACCCTATCACCAGCCAAGCAAAGGTTAAATCATTAGAGTTCACTAAGCTTAAATAGGTTTATAATTATTTTCACTTATGTTAGCCACAACCATCTTTACAACCTCCTTTTTGTATCAGTGATGCTCTGCCCCTCAGCACCTTAGTTCAGGCCTCTCAGAAAGTAACTTAAAAAAGTTAAAAATAAAACAAACAAACAAAAAACAAACCTTTTTTTGGAGAAGGAAACGGGTGTGAAGGCACACAACACGATTCAGTCAACGACCAGGAACCTGTCATCGGGAGAACGGGGAAAGAGGTCTCTGCGCTCTAGACTGTAATATGCAGCAAGATATACTGGCTAAAATACCACGTGTTTGAAAGGAAAACTGCTCAAACCTACTTTGCAAGTTCTCCAGACGCATGGGTGAAGACCATTTATTACCTCCAGTTAACTGTGAAAGATTAGAATTTAATACAAGACCCATTCAACCCAGGAGTCAGTCCTCTGCAGAGTCTCCTAACACCCTCATGAAGGAAGCCAGCAAACTTTGCATTGTGCCCTGAGGGCTGATAAGCTTCACCCTTGCAAGTTCTTAAATTAAAGGGTCTTGGCTAAGAACTCTGCTGAATGCAAAATGGTGAGGACACAAGGAAAAAAACACCCACCGTGCCCAAGGATGCCCCAGGAGAACACCGTGCCCATCCCCTCAGGCTGCTAAGACCTGAGTCCTCTAGTCTCAAGACCAGGCTTTACATTCACTATATTGCTCCTGAAAGGGAACAAATGTTACTAGAGAACCCCCTGTGGTGGGTATCTCTGATCCCAAAGACCCAAACTTGGTAGGCAGCCAGCAGGAACGTCCAAGACATTTTCCAAATTAGCCTTGCCAGCAGAACACGTTACACAGCTATCGCAGATAAATGATACCCTTTCCCCTGCCAAGGCAGAAGGTGGAGAAACTCCTCAGGCCACCAACACTGTATGTTTTAATCAAATAGCCAAAGAGTTAATTTCTTGATATGCAAATTATGCACGAAATTACCTCCACTTCTTTCTATACCTTATGGACTCCAAAGAAGCAAGTGCAGTCAGTCTAGAATTCCTGTGTGTTGCTCAGGAAAATCCTAGGATGAGCAGCAGCTGCCTAGCTCTCTAGTTTTCTCCAAGAGGAAAGATCAAAACTACCAAAGCACATCTGTACCCCCAGCACAACAAAATCCAATATCACAATAACAACAAAAAAACCCCTCTATTACACAGCCACAGCAGACTGAAAATATGACCCCAAATAATCAGGCAGGGCACCTCAACACTGTCCCTTATCAGGAAGAACTAGAAGCAAGCAATGACAACAAAATAATTCCATTTCCATGACATGCCATACCTCAGGGCTGGCTACCCAAGATCATTCTGACCATGGGAATTTCTCAAAAAGCTGAATATAAACCAGCAAGTTGGAGGTGTAATAGGTAAAATTCTTCATACCACAAGCAGTTTTTTTTCCAACAAGGATCAAGTAAATACTCCTTTAAAGGAAAGCAGCTTATTGCGCTTGTTTAAGAAGGACCTCAAGCTCAAGTAGGTCTGGGAACCTTCAACAGGACTTCAGCAGTTAAAGTTGTGGTTCAAACCAATAGCTTTTCCAGAGGCCTGTGAGGCAGTGAGAATGTAGGAATCGGTGGTCTTCTCATGGTTGTGCAGTGCACAGCCCAAAAGAGACATCCAAGCAAGCCCAAATCTTGCAAAACATACTCCACGTTGCATGAGAATCATGTGAGTCCCACCAGCTGCTCTAAGAACTGGGCTCCAAACTACACTTCAGATCTTTGAAAAATCCCCAAAGAATTTCTCAGTGACACACTTAACAGAACACAGGTCTGTGAAACCTGAAGTTTTTGAACAGAGCAGGATTTCAGAGAAGCTTTAGTTTAAGAGAAGGAACCAACTTCTACAAGCACAACAGTTTCCTCCACTGGTGATTGTGTATATCTCAAATCTATCACCCGTCTCCATGTCTTTGGTGACCTTTGGTCATCTGACCAAGTGGCGTTGGGCACTACAGCCATCAGGATGGTCACACTTAGCCTCTTCTGAACTACAGCTAAAAAGAAAAGTCATTCCTCCAGCTAGAAGGCAAGAGGAGGAAATCCACCGAAATATCTGTGTTTACCAGCCTGCCTGCCCACATAGAAATCATTTTAGACATTTAAAAATGAAAATTCTTTTTTAAATCACTGTTACTGCTGAGCTGGCATTATAGATGTAGAGGAACCAGACTGAAGTGTCCTGAGGCCAGCATCACACACGACTTACTTCAGGGCCAGGCGAAGAGCATGCTAGCCAGACGCAAAACCATTAACAGTCATTTAAGAAACATTCTTCATTTCGTAAATTTATAGCAGAGATAATTAATTCCAGTTCTCCTTAACAGGAGAAGGGTTTTTCCCCTTCTTTATTATGCTGCATTCACACGGCCAACAGAGAACTAAGTCCACATGACATGACTTTACTCACCTTTAAGTGTCCTCACGTGAACCGGCAGGTCGCTCTTTGTACTGTAGACATCATCTCCTGAAGACTGGCGTCTCATCAAGCTTGGGTCATTCTGGACAAGCCAGTCAGCTACTTTGCTCTCTGCTGACATCACTTCTGTATGAGCTGGTTCCTTACTATAAGGTCTTCTCTGTCTGAGTGAAAATTTAGTTACGTGGTCTTTTATTTTTATTTTACCAGGGGTACCATCATCGAATTCAATGGTGAACGAGGCATGACTCTGTACAACGGGGGCTACGACAGCATCAACATCCTTTGTTGGGATCTCATGGACTTGTGCTTCTGGAGATTTTGATGGCTGCTGAAATTCTTTAGTTGGAATCTCAAAGTAACTTGGCTCTCTCCGGAAGCCAAACACCGATTGTTCTTGGGTTTCTCTATAAGCAGAAATATTACCATTCAGTTCCTCTTCATGTTGGGTTATCTCTTTTGATCTTTCTAGAAAAGGGGAGGGAAAAAAAAAAAAGGCAAGAAAATCATAAATTCACAAACATTTCGCTGAAACAGACTAAAGAAAAAAACCCAAATTCTTTTTGAGATAGCTCTGTACTCTGGCTTCATCAATGAAATTGGTGCTTACTTGTTATATTCCCTTTGTCCTTTCTTTCACTGCTCCCCAAAGAGAGAGCTGAGCACAAACACATGGTTGTATTTTGACAGAACCTATGTGGCTGGTGGCATTTTAAGGCCCAGGCTGATGTGTGAGTGAGTTGCCATTTCCCTTTGCTGACTTCACTTACATGCAACAGCTACTCAACTTCCCACAGCTCAAAGCAAACACTTAGCAGAGCCAATCACAGGCACGGTTTTGCTGAATCAATGCCTAATTCTGTAACATCACCAGGGATGAAAAAGCACATTTTTTCCCAACAGTGCCCAAACTTCTCAGCTAGAGGGTCACTTACTTATTTTGACCTCTTGAAAGGGTTGCTACTCACAGCAATGCTCTGCTATGGAACAGATACATTGCATGTGCACTGAAATAATACACTTCTTTGTAAAGTAAAAGCATATGCTCAACAGAAACATCATGTTTACTGCACAAGTGAAAAAAGATGCATCTTCCACACATACAGATTCACCACAACAGGAGTGGTAAGATTAAATTGCTTCCAAGGATGACGAGGTGAAAGACAGATTGCTTCCACATTAATCAAATCCCATCAATGCATCAGCTCTTCGAGTTGCTTTTTAGGTAGGAAACTCCTGGGAGACACAGTGGCTGATTAATTCAGGTGGGCTGCGTACAATCAGACACAGCACTGCTGCATAACTCCCTCTCAAACAAGCTTAGCGAGGCCTTTCTCATCCATACTGAATCATTCCACAACTGCTCTTTCTAATGTCCAAATATTTTAGGGGAAATATTTTAATTTTGCCTAATTCTGGTTTCATCATCAGCAATCTAAACCTAGGAATGTGCAAATACAAGCACAACAAAAGTGGTAATTAAAGCCTTGAAGAAGAATGGCTTGACATAGTAAAGATCTAAAGCCTGCAGAAATTTTGTCATGTCCCCCCACTCATCTTTTCCCATCCCAAATCATCTCCATTACCTGAGTAATGTTCCTCTTGTCTTCTGTCCTCCTTGTTGTTGGCATCATCTTCACCCCACCAGGAGGGCTGCCCGTAAAGAGGGGTGCGGTAAGTACTGGTCTCTAGGAAGAGGAGAAGAAAATACCAATTTAGCAGGTTCATAGAAGTCAACCACGTGCCAAAAAGGAAAAAACAGCAGGGTCAGATGAGACCATGTACTTGTGACATTGCAGTTATAACAGCAGCAAATTACATATAAGAATTTTCTCTTTTTTCCCCTTCCTTTTTAGTTTTCTACATTCTTCTGCAAGATGCTGACTCCACCTCCCTTCCCTGTTTTTCCCAAATACTGGCTTTTCTCCCTCTATGGCCTAATTATTCACAGGAAGTGGAAGCTTTTTGACAGGACAGACTGCAAATCACTACCCACNACTCCAGGTGGGGTCTCACAAGCGCAGAGCAGAGGGGGAGAATCACCTCCCGTGACCTGCTGGTCACGCTGCTTTTGATGCCACCCAGCATGCAGTTGGCTTTCTGGGCTTCAACTCACCTGCAATTCAGGTGAAAATCAGGCTTCTGTCCTTCCCTGAACAGGGAAGACTTTAGCTCTGCTTTTTCTTGCCCCACCATGTACTGGGATGTTGAGAGGCCAGCGTTTGTTGTTTTTCCAAGCTATTCACCACGCTCACTCCAAGCGACACACATCCCACAACAGGAAATTCTTGAAGCATTACAGATTTAGGGAAAATGGTAAAACCACCTCCTTACACATACATAAAGAACTAGCAAACTCTTGCTCTCTAAAGGTTAAAGTAAACCAAGTGGATCCCAAAGTGACTGTAGGACAGAGATTTTTTTTCCGAGGGAGAAGTTTAGTCTAGAAAAACCAAACTTCCATCATTTTCTCTGCTCACTGGAAGATCAGGGCTTCACTGCAACAACTGGTACCCAAAGGAGCTGATCCACTGCTTCTCCTTTTGTCTCCCACAAAACAAGATTGTGTTTTGGCAGTGCCTTGGGCTGCTGCTGTTTATGCAACAAGTCAAAAGAATACACCTCAATTTAGCTGTGGTATAGTTGTTATTATTATTATGCTTTTACAGTAGTTTAAGAGAAGCAAATAAAGTAGCTTTTGTTCTTTCATCTAGAGGTGATAGAGACGTAAGGATAGGTCAGGGGCTGAGGTTAAGCTCCAGCTTTTTCAGCTACTTCTGCCTCCACCCCTAAGAGCCATCAGCACACACTTTACCTGCCACGTCTCAAACCATGGCTCCAGCTACAGAGCCACAGTTGGGCTTCTACTGCCAGCTGCTGCTCGCCCAGCTTGCGGTTTTCAAGCCACACACTGCTCTGTGTAGAGCAGCCCTCAAACAGCCCTGCAATTTTGCATTCCTTACTTTAATAAAGACATGACAGAAAGCAGTCGTTAGCATAAGGGAAGTCAGGAGAGGAAGAGGAATTAAATAATCCAAAGAAAAAGAAGGCGGTGGCTGATTTTATGCTGCTGTTTCTAAAGCAACACAGACCCAACAGCAACTGCTTCAGACATGGGGGGTTTTTTGAGAACTCTTCCAGAGATACATAAGCTCATACACTGACAAAAATTTTGCTTTCCAGATGCAGCCCACAGGCCCTTTTCAAGAGATCTTCTTCGCATTTCAGAATGAACCATGCCGCCTCCCTTCACAGCCAGGATCAAAAGAGCCTGAAAGTATTACTCTCCTTTCCGCCTAGAGTGCGTGGAAGATAAACTGTGTTCCCATTATGTAGGCGGCCTTTGAAAGTTCAAAGGAGGAAGCATTTCTCACTGTGAATAACTTGGAATTGCCAGGCAGTATGTTTCATAACCGAGGACGGGTAAACCACTCAAGGGAGTGGGGAATGGAATAAAGAAAAAAAAAAAGAAACTATTCACAAGCTTCTCAAGGAACTCAGGCACCCAGATGTGGGGTTTGACCTCTGCTAGGCTGAACCCTGCTGTCACACAGCTACAAAAAGCTACCACCCTCTCTCCATGCCATGACATGCCCACTAGAACCCCAAACCACACAGGATCTGCTCTACCAATGTCAGGCGCTTCTTTTAGGCACGTACTGCAATGGATTATCACCCTCTGGAGTCAGTATTGATCTCGGGGTTGGATGGCCAAGAGGCAGGGAGGAGAACAGCACTTCAGCTACGTCTGGGGTAACTCATGCCTAAAGGTCAACAGGGCATAGCAAAGGGCTCAATCCTGAAGAAACACATGAGATTTTGGATACTTGTCTCAGATTAATAAATCAATTATGAAAGCCTATCAGTGGTTTATTTTAAGTTGCTGGAGGAAGATACGCTGACCTGCAAAGACCATCTCACACTCGACTCTTGCACAAGCAGCATCTTTCCCAAGCACGGGTGCTGTTACCTCCTGCACCTTGCAAGGGGTCACCTCATCACGGCTCCTCTCTCCAGCACATCCCAGTCCCTCAGAGGATCCCAAAGGCCCCCTAATCTAAAAGATTCTAGCTCTATGTTCCAAGAAAAATTTGTTTCTAAAGGGGCAGAAGTGAACTAAGAGAACTCACAACCATCCTGCTGTAAAGAAAATTCTCAGAAGCCACTCCAGCTCCAAGATCTGTGTCCCACCTCCACAATGAACACAGGAGCTACTGCCCTTTCCCCCCCAGGAGCTTTTCTACTACAGGGTAAAGGCAGCCAGGGGAGCATAACAACCTTGGTAAGACTTTTTCTGTTGACAGGGAACTTTGGAATTGCATGGAAAGATGAAGGGGAAAAAAAATAATAAGCCAGCTCCTTCTCCAGTATCTGTCTCTACCCTAAAGATCCCTAATAAGTGCCCGAGGGAGATTTTGGTGAATTTCTGAACAAAAGCTAGCACAAAGCCAAAACCCCAGGGCACATCAAGGAGCACCTATACAGAAGGCATCAGGTTGGTCAGAGCACAAAGACCTGGGGCCACCAGGGTGGAAGATGCTCCACTGCACTCGCAGTGTGGTGGCAGAAGGTCCCTCCTGCCCCATGACATAGAACTCCCATGGCCCCATCTGCATCACTCTCGTATACGTGTGTAGCACACCTGCTCACTTCTGTGAGGCTTTTCTTTCATTCCTTCCCTCTCCCAGCCTCCACAATAAGCTGGAAGTTCATTTTAAAGACTGCAAAAAGCATAAACAGGAAGCTGAGGAGTCAGTATCTTGCTATATGGGGACACTTGCAATATTTTAAGAGCCATTAATGCTTCCACTGAGCCTTCACGTTAATCTGCATTTTGAATAATGTAATCAAGTGACACAGACACCCTCATTCTCAGCTACTGCTGAGTGGCCGGATCCTGAGCCAGAGCAAAATCTCCCAGACTTCAGAAAAAGCTACATGAATTTGCTGCCCTGCTTGTGTCAGAAGCTTCTGTCCCTTCTAATTTGCCAGCACAACAGACCTGACGCCTCTCCCTGCTCCAGCTCTAACATTTTATTGTATAAAAAGGGAGAGAGGGGGGAGAAAAAGCACGATAAGAAGGCAGCTAAACCAGATGGCTGTGACAGAAGTGGGCCAGGCAGCAGCAACATCCGCAGTTGTGCCAGGGGGGCTTTGCTCTTTTTCACCAGCTGGGATGTGTTTTGCACAGCAACCTCAACCCAGACCTGCAGCATCCAAAGCTGCACGCCTGCCTGCATCCCAAGATGCTGAAGCCACCGCCTGTCTGCTATGCTTTAGTGTGAGATGGAAGCTCTTGCAAGAGCAGAGAGACTCAGGGCATGCCTGAGTCGAAGAGTTGAATCAAGGAACACCAAAGAAAACCAACTGCTCAGTCATTTTCATGACGTGAGACTTCCTCCAGTCGATGGCAGCTCATTACCACCTCGCTCCGCTCCAGTGCCAGGCTGCCCAGATGGTGCCAATTCATTTGGACATATTTCTTGGCTCATCAATTCAGGCAGACAGCCTGAAAACCATCCTTTTAGATAACTGAATTGAGGTCAGGGCAGGCAGGCAGCCAGACAAACACTGAGCTATCTGTGACGGTGTAATACAGGGAAGACCACTGCCACACACGTGTTCTGCTCCTGGATTTCAGTCGTTGGGGGAGCCACTCAAAAGGAAAAATTAAGGCTATTTTAGCACAGGACAAGGAAGGCCTGTTTTTTTAATGAGTTTAATGACACGGCCAGTTAAATTAATAAAGAACTATTGATCACCTGAAGGAGAGGCACCACAACAAAAGAAAGTGAAATATGCCAATACAAAGGATATATTTATGGAGAAGTGAATCAGACAGAAGACCACGAGGGCAGGACCAAATATACAGTCCAGGTGGTGAAAGGGAAAAAGTCTGCATTATTGCTGCTTTCCAACAAGTGGGCAGAAAAGCTTTCATGACAAACACACAGCTCCCACTGCAGGGGGGCTGTATTTCCCTTGAAGGTGTCCCCTGTGGTCAGGACTGGGCTGAGGGCTGTGCTTCGCCCAGGTCCTCACAAAGCTTCAAAACATCACGAGAGAGAAACACACACACAGACAGCTACAGCAAATTTGTTTGCTGACAGAAGCACACAGCAGCTTTGAAGCTGTCTACAGCAAGTCATAATAAAAGCATGAGAAATCCAGCTTGCTTCAAGTCAAATCATTTGATTCATTATTAATAACAATAATGTCCATCTTCAGAAGATGCAGAGTAGGCTTCTTACGGCAGAGGCCTTGGGGAAAAAAACGATGATCTAGCTAAAACATTTTCAAATTAATTCCTTACATCTCTGCTTTTTAACGCTTTTCCAAAATATAAAATTCAGACCTAGTAGGAATAACGATAAAGCAACTCTCTGACTCTTTGCTGCAGTACTTATTTCACATGTGCATGGCAAACCTGACCCCTGGTCTTTCGTACCAGCTGTGAATATACACAGATCTCAGAGGCTTTCAAATCAGGCTGATAATCACCAATTTATTTGTATTAATTACACGGTCAAACCTTTAACATGCTGCAGATACCACCACCCTAGCCCAGACAAAAACCAGATGCACCACCACCACTCCCTTAAATTAAAGGCTAGGGTAGAGCTATGTGTCTAAACAGTTATTACCATGATCTCATGGGGAAAGCAGCCCCAGACCATGGAAACCACTCCACAACTGGGCACAACTCCCACTGCCTCCGTCCACGCTGCCTGCTGACCTCAGCCCCGGACACCAACAAGACTTTCAAGTCAGGCATCCTGTTGAGAGGACTCCCCTAATGACACAGACACCAAATTGGAGAAAAAGCCTGTTGTTTCACAGATCCCAGGAGAAGCTGGAGTCCTGCTCCATCATCCAGCTGGTGATGCCCATGTCAGCCGGACGCTGCAGGCAGCCTCCACCCCTGGAAACTCAGGCCTGCAGCAGTTATTCAGAATTAGTCATCAGATTCAGCATTATCTAGTGCCAGCAGCCTGGGAGGGCTTTTAAAAAAAAAATAATGAAATAAATAAAGATCAGCCTGAGGATTAACTACGTGTTGAGAACAGAAGACCACAAAGTAGCTTATCTCATTCAGCACCTCAACTCAGGTAGCAACAGATGGGGATTGTGACAGTCTTAAAATCTGCTCAGTTCAAGGCAGTACCTGGCTTCCTGATCGTTTAATTTAAACATGAGAGTTGATGGCTCTTTTTGGCACTAATTAGCTGAACTGTGAGTGCTTTTCTTATTGGTATCCATATCCAACCCACAGGGCTTCCCAATCTACTCGCCTCAAACCTTTTCACAAAGACTGATGATTTTTTGCTTACAGGCAACACACACCCAAAAAGCTGCAAGTTCAACGGCACAAAGACTAAAAGGCTGAGCTGTTTCCCATTCCCTCTGCTGGATCTCTTTATCCTCAGCCCCTCACCTCCTCCCATTTCTAAGCAGCTCTAATTGTTCACATTGTTTTGTTAAACCTCTTTCCTGAAAGCTGGCACTCCCTCTGCCTCTTTTCCACCCGGGCCCTGGGAAACGATCCTTCTAAAGGCTTTTGTCACCCCAGACCTTGCTTTAATTAGTCAATGCAAATTCCTAAATACCTACGGGCTTAGCAAAACAGCTCTCCCCCCAAAGCCTCTTTCTGCTGCCACTAAGCAAGCCCACTCCTCGTAAGAATCCTACATTCTTCTTTCCACTAATCATTTTAAATTGCTGCCACTCCTCTGAGCAGCCAAGGAGAAACTGTACATGTGGTGCAGCCGAAGACAAGGTGAATTAGTCACATCTCCCATGAAAAAGGGACCCACTGATCATTCTGCTCCCGTGACAGAGATGCTTTTCGGAGAGCGAGGCGCTGATTTAACGCTCAGTCTCCCGTCTCTTGCTTCCACAGGCTTCAGTCCAAGCCAGCAAAAGACTTCCAGCAAAAAGTCCTGAATTCCTCCATTCATGAAGTAATCACTTCACAGATTTATTGGGGATTTTTCCAAATCTGTCCATCAGTCCCAACACACTGGTCCCCAGTAAGTCCTCACAGCCCATTTTACCTTACACCTACAGCCCGTGCCCACTAACAATCCCAAAAACGTAACACAGGTCTGCGAACCACACGCCAGGGAAATGGGTCACCTTGCTCAAGAGTCACTCAACAGTTTGACTTTGAAGATGTTCCAAATATCAACCGCTTACGCTATGTAGGTTAAAACCAACCAGGGTGTATTTTGAAAGGTGGCAAGAATAAAAATGAGAGTGTTCTTTATCATTAGGCAGCTAATGCAAACTGGTTTCAATTACTGGCAAACTGGCCCAGTTACTGGCAATGCTTTTCAAGAACCCTTTGCAGTGTAGCTGGAGAACTCTCCCCCACAAGTGAGGTTCACCTCTTCTCACCCTCTTTGGTGTCACGGTTAATCATCACCAGCTTCATCCCTTTAACTTGTGAGGCAAAGTCAGAAACCCTACACCCATGGGGGAGGGCAACACACAAGCACAGCTCAAGGAACAGAAAGGAAGTTTGTGCTGTGGAGGGAAATGGGAGTTGGGGATGTGGGTGCCTGTGCTTCCATGCACAGCTGGAGGCAACGACAACACCAGGGAGAAAAACTGCACCGTCTTTTAGTACAGTGTGTCAGCTTAGAGGGATTTTCATACAGACAATACATGGGAGAGGGAGATTAAGGTCAGCCAACCTACTCCAATTAGTTATCAGGAAACCCTAATGGATTTACCCGGAGTTGTACACATTTCTAGGAAGCTGTTGTATCTATCTCTAGGTCACCTTGCCCAAAATGATGTCTCACTCTTTTACTTGAGTGTCTTCTTCCCTCCATTCGCTCCTTCCTCCTACAGACTCAGCGGGCAGTCTCTCTACCAACCCTAAAGTTTTCCAATCACTCTGCAATCCCGGTACCACAAGACCACCACTGGCAGTCATCCATCCCTTGGATCCTTTAAAACCGTATTTGTTCCACCTGTGCATCATCAAGCTCTAGAAGGCCACCAACTGATATCTGAGCAGAACTAGGGCAGTACATACAGGAGTGAAGGAATTGGGTGAGACATGACTGCTGAGGAAGTCGTAGAACACCATGATGAGGAACAGGGAGGAGCAAGTTTGACAAAGGGTCTTTAAAGGAAGGCAACGGCAGGTGAAGAAATAGAAAACAGAAGGAATTTTTTAAACAGAGGAAGTTTGGAGCTGGGGAACAGTGAATCTGAAGCAAACACCTCTCAGTTTGGCAACCAGTTTCAATCCCACATATTGGCACGTTAGGAAATACAGACATCTAAGACCATAGAGGGCTTTTTGAAAGATATGGCTTATTGCTTCTTTGCCTGCCAGCACCACAGCACAGCAGCCACACATTTTCTACTCTGAGTCACCGCCTCTGTTCAAACACCAACTCTTGATTAGGAAATTAAAAATAGACCAGGCAAGTGCCAAAGAACTTCCCAAACCTGCTCAGCCTACAGGTTCTCCAGCACAAAGACAGCGACAAGGCATGTGTGAGCCATCACACCAGCTGATTTTTTTTTTCCAGTCTGTATCTCCAAAAACTGAGAGACTGGAATACTCAGAGATTTAGAAGGATGACCTTTCTGGAACTGCTCCTAGATGCAATCCACAATTCTGTGCTGTCTGAAACACGACCCACCACAGGGCTCAAGCTGCACTTAGTTCTAAATCTTGATTAACTGGTTCCTGAGCAAGTACCTGTAATTGCTTTCCTCTCTCCTTTCTCCAGCTTGGCTTGTGGGGACTCCGTGTAGACACTGTGCTCCATGGGCTGCTCCGCCCTCTTCATCGCTGTGCCTTTATAATTCATCTGAAGTTGGCTGGTGTACTTCTCGTGCTGCCAAGACAAAAGCAATAGTTGAAGGATGCCCATGCCACCTTTGTGCCAGCCTGTGGAAAAGAGAAACCACCCTTCCCCACGAAGATCAGATCACGCCAAAGCTAACACTGCAGCTATGTACTCCAACAAAATGGAAGCCCACCTAAGTAGAATCGTAGAATGGTTTGGGTTGGAAGGGACCTTAAAGCCCATCTAGTTCCAACCCCCCTGCCATGGGCAGGGACACCTCCCACCAGACCAGGTTGCTCCAAGCCCCATCCAGCCTGGCCTTGAACCCCTCCAGGGATGGGGCAGCCAAAGCTTCTCTGGGCAGCCTGTTCCAGTGCCTCACCACCCTCTCAGGAAAGAATTTCTTCCTAAGATCTAATCTAAATCTCCCCTCTTTCAGTTTAAAACAATTACCCCTCATCCTATTGCTCCACTCCCTGACAAAGAGTCCTTCTCCATCTCTCCTGCAGCCCCTTTAGGTACTGAAAGGGGCTATAAGGTCTCCCTGGAGCCTTTCCTCCCCAGGCTCCAACTCTCTCAGCCTATCTTCAGTAGAGGCTACAGAAGAACAGAAATACCAGCTGAGAGGCTTTCAAATACCCCACTGGGAAGGTATAAAGTGACAATTCTATTCCACGAGAAGGTCATTGTGACACAGCTCTGCAAAAAAGCTATTTAGGAAACCCTTTAAAGAATAAACTGAGAAGATTGAGAACTTAGGCCATTTCCATTCAAGATTCAGATCCTGAAATCCCCTCTGTTCTTAAAGCCACATTATAAATTCTTTCAGGGCATTTATCTGCATTATCTCAGTTTTTCAGCAAAGGCAATTAAAATTTATTTTAATTATTTCTCTCCAACCCTCTTGCCAGTTAGGGAAGTGATTTTGCCTTAAACAGGCTCCACACATACTATTAATATAGCAAATGAGCTATTTAAGAGTGAGTTTTTTTACAAGTAAATTAATAAAAGGGTGTACCCACCCAGACTACCCCTGAGTAACTTCAATGACTCATTTGCCCAATTCTAGTTGTTATGTTCCTGATCCTCTCCAAGTCCTAAACAAAGAACCAGGGCTAAGAAACCAGTATCTGCTGGCCACAAGGTGATGCTTGGCACTGGTAGCCCAGTCCCTAACTGAACATGACAGCTTTCTTGCCTAGAGGGGGTTGCTTTTCTGCCTTAGATAAAAGGATGGTTGAGTATTTCACATTTGCTACTGAACTCTTTGTTTAAAAAACACCTCACTCATAAGAGGACTACTCAGTAAGTAAAAACTGGGAGCTTGAAGGCAAAAATGAGATTATATACAGGAATAAATTAAGCAAAGTTGGGCTGCTGGGGGAAGAGTGATGAAGCCCAAGTCACCACACTTGGAAAAAGTCACCTGTGCTCCACTTCTGGGAGGGAACAGGCTCTGCTGTGCTTCACCCAGGAGTTAATGTACTGACTGTTCATTAACACGTTACATCTTTAGTAACCTTTTTTGTTGGCAGTCATGAAATGATAAATAACTTCTTCTACATGTTAGCACAGGGATAGATTAGAGGGGAGATAACTGGGAAATGTATCTCTCCTCAAAGGCAGGTTTTATTAAGCCCCAATCCAAGGACAGCCTCACACTGTGGAACATTTCACTGCTGTCAAAAGTATTTGAATATTTCAGTCTGCTTGACCACTACTAGAGCACTTACTTTGTTTTTTAAAAAAATGCATCTACATCCTTACCTTTAATGCTTCTTCTGGGACTTTGTGTTGGATTTGTTCCAGGACATACATGTTTGAATGTAGAGAACTCGTTAAGGAAATGGCAAAGGAATTGGATGGACAGAGAAATCAAGCACTTTGTCATGGAAAGAAAACAAGATCATAAAATCAGATAAGCTTAAAATACACAGGGAACTAAAAGTTGACTGCAATGTATCCCACCACAATGTGCAGTCAGGCCTGATGGCCAGCCCCATGTCAACTGAAGGATAGCAGGGCAGGAGAAGTTTGGGGGGGGCACCAGCAGCTCCATGCAGGACCCAAGGAAGCAACCAGAGCCCTGGCTCAGCTCACACCCCACTCCTTTCCACCCAGACCACTCTCTCCCCATGGTGTCCTGGTCAGGACAGGGGAATATTCAAGGGAATAGTAAAGTTCAGCTCCCCGGGGGGATGCCTGGGACTATGGTGATCTCTCAGCCTGACAGAGCTTTTTCAATGCCTGCAGTTTCGTGGATGAAAAGTAATTCAGGTCATGAGCTGGCATGACCTCCTAAGCAAGGAAAACATCCAACATGGTTGAGCCTAGGCAATAATCCTCAGCAACACCACGTTAAATTAAATAAATAAATAAAGGAAGCATCTGGCAATGTCATCATGACCAATCCAATCAGCACAGTACAGAGCAAAGGGGAGGGAAGAGGAAAGATGGAAAATGTTGGACTAAAAATAAACCAAGGGAAAAGCTGCACAGTCTCTGTAAGTGAAGCTGTAAATGGAAGAGACAGAGGCTCTGACAGAACAGGCAGAGCTCGGGAGATGCTGCTGAACACACTGAGCTGAGCGTGGCAGGCACAGAAAGCCCTGCTAGAGAGGGTGGCACCGAAGCAGAGAAGAAGAGAAAGGGATCGTAACTGCCATAGCAACTAGGCTCAAGAAAAGAGATGACTCCGAAACCTATGTTCTCTATAGTTCCCCTGGTGAGAGCAACAAATTCTACACTTCATAAATGCAATGATTCATTTCACGTGAATATCCATGTAAGGGCTGCAGGACTAAACACTTCAACTCGCCTGCTCAGCACTCAGAATTGCTGTCTATAAACAGTTTAAACCTGTATTGCAGCCGTTAAAACCTCCCCACGTTGTAGCCACCAGCTGATGCCTTCGCTAGGCTGGAGTTCACAGTAAATCTTCCCCAAGTTTCCCCACACATCTAGAGACCAGAAGACACATGACCAGCTACAGCAGAAAAAAAAAAAAAAAAACAAACCAACGTGAAGCAATGATTTGTTATTCCTAAATTGGCAAAAGTGAGACCAAAACCAAAAGTATGACCCTACACAAAGCCTAGAAAACCCTGTTCCAGCAGATCCAGGATTGCACACACATCAGTTTAAGCATCCCTGATGCAACAACAAGTGCTCCTGCACTGTCACTGCCTAGAGCCAAGGTCTCCAGATCCCTGGAAGACCAGAGAGGCTCAGCCTCTCCTCGCTGCTCTAGCTCTCTGGGCTCCAGCACAGTTTAGAGTATTTCAAGTGCTGTAGCGTGGCCAAGCACTAACCCATTATCATTGGGACAACAAAAAGCATGAGAATGTGCCTTGGGGTCAAGGATGAGCAGGAGTTTTCCAGCCAAACACTTTCTCCCCGCCACAAATGGTGAAATTTAGTCTCTGCCTCTATTCTCAGAAACGTCTGGACTGTTTTAACTGAAATTTCCCCACAAAACAAGAAAAGAAACCTGGAGAAGCTGTTTATTACTTCCAAATTCAGCCTGAGTGGGTAAAGCTTGGCAGATAAAAGCAATAGGGAAAAAAAAACTAGATTACATAAAAAGGCAGCAATAGGAGCCTCTACTTACCACTGTTGCTCTGCATGCTCAGAAAAGCATTCTACAGGGCATTACAGCCAACCATGCAGTCACACCAGGATAAAAAGGAAAGGGATGAAGGCAAAGGTGGTTCAGCACACCAGCAGGATTTGTGACTCTGCAAATGAAGCAGTAACTGCAGCCTAGCATCTCAACGGAGATGAATTTTGTTATTGCTGAACAGAAATTGACATTTTGTGGCAGAAGCAATTTGCACAGGCAAACTTCAATCGATCCAGAATCAAGGGTCTGGCCACAAACCCCACAGCTAAATATTTAAGGCTAGAGACCTGAAAATTGTCTGAAAGCAAGCACTTGAGTGAAGCTATTAATAAAACCACACAAGTTGGATGGAAAAAAAAAATATAAATATGTTAGTTCAGACAAAAGTATATGAAATATGTTTGCTCCCTGGCTAGTGCCAGCTACAGTTGCCAACGAAGCCTGATTCAAATGCCAGTGAAGGTAGCAAGCATCGTGATTAATATGCTCTGAATCAGGTCCATGGTGGAGAAACAAAAGCTTATGAGCCATCCAAAGGCTCCAGGAGGCAAAACAAACACCCTTATTCATTAGTCCCAATTATCACTGTTAAGTCTCCATGCAGCAAACAGCAAAAAGCCAATCAAAGATGGCATCTTCAGATGAGGAGGATATCATAGCCAAAGCGAATGACATCGTTCAGTTTGAGGGTGATGTACTTCTGGTCAGGAATCCTCACGTCGTTGACAAACGTCTGTAGGAAGAAGCACAGGAATGGTTTTTGACTGAGGGTATCAAGGTGATGTATCTCAGATGGGCTCCTGAAGGGCACCCATGCCCATCTGTAAAGGCACTGCACACATTCAGGGTGCACCAGCACCAAGTCAGCCAGGCCAGGAGCTAAGCTGCCTAAAAAAAATCAACTCCAGTAAGTAGCTCCCATGGGCAAGGTAGAGCACACCAATTATGCTTCAAAGCAAAGTGCTCTGAAGGGACCTCTAGGGAGATCTACCTTTCTACCAACTGCAAGTAAAATTTTAGTCCCCGACTTAAACAGGTAAATGACATGCCTGAAGTTAAGAACTTCAGGTGGTCTCAGTTCTCCTCCACCCTTCACAATCAGCAAGAGCAGCAAATGGTGCAACTCATACTCCAGTCGCTGATCTGGGAATCAGTTCTCCACTGGATGTCAAACGAGGGTGGTGTCAGCCCCAAGGCCTCATAACTTATCAAGCAAAGCCTATCCCAGAGGAAAGGGGAAATGAAAATGCCCAGGAAAACAAATATTGGTAGAGGCATCACTGTGATGTCTAAGGCTACACTGTCCAGCTGTTTTAGTGCTTAATGACACGGTTTAGTGACTTTTTTTATCAGAGTTCTGTTGATGGTTGGACTAGATGACCTGAAAGGTCCCTCCCAACCTAGACAATTCTATGATTCCATGTATCAGTGCAACAGGCCTCTTGTGCAAAAGATTCACATACTCATTTTTCCTATGCTCCAGGCAGTTAATTGAAGCCCAAAGAAACAAAGTTATCCTTATAAAGGTTCAAGAAATGTACTTCACAGCTGTGAAGAAATATCTTGGATGTTTCAGCTGCCTGCTTTCTGATGGGATCCCCAAGAAACAATTCCCGCAGAGTAACAGAGAAACAATTCAAGCATTGATTGACATCTTTCACATATAAATAAATGTACTTTTGCAATAACCCAGGCCAAATAAAAAAAAATTAGGAACTCAGCTGAAGAAGCACCAGTCTGTTGATGGGGATGAGACATTCAGCTGCACCTGGGGGAGTCACAGACACCAGTACAGTTTCCCTACCTCACCCAGCCTCATAGACCAGGAACCTGCTGCTGGGGCTTTGTAGCCTCAATACAAACCCAACTACGCTCTGATGAATCAAAATTATGCTAGAAAGTGAATTTACATGCTTTCACCACTGAGGCACAGTCTTCTCCTTCTGCCTTCCCACCTCAGCCAAGCTAAACATGCATGATAAGACCAAGTATCAACCACAGGGGAAAAATAAATGCTAGAGGAGGAAATTAGAACCTCAGCAGACAGCAGCCCCCAGCTTCCTGGCAATTTACAGAAGAGCTGGGGAACAGGCCTGTAATTTCAGAATAAAAGCAGTGAAGCTGGTTAAAAGGCACAGAATTTCAATTTGCATGATGTTTTTTAATATTTAAAAATCCCACAACAGTCAGATCTGGAAAAGGAATAATTACTTGTCGAATCTTCTGCAAAACAAAAGTCTGCAAGAAAACTCATTTTGATGCTGTCACCTATTCATCCATGGTCACTTCAAATCAAATAGCAGAAGGAAACTGCTTATTGCAGACAGAAACACTACTTTCAAAACCAAAAGGCCCATAATAGAGACTGTAGAATCAGCTGAACATTATAACAAAAACAATACAAAACTTTTGGACAATGAATATGAACCAGCTTATCCAGCAAAGCCACGTAAAGCACAGCAGACAAGCCATAAAGTAAATATAACAGCAAATTGAGTGACTTCTTTAGTTTCAGGGGGGAAAACAAGTTTTCATGAAAGTTTTCAAATATAGATCTATGTTTCTTTCCTGCAAAATCAATTCTGTTTGGCCACAAAGGTCTTCTCCAACAGAGGTGTGTTTGAGCACCTGCAGAAGACAGGCCCTGCTGTAACTCCTTTCACTCCACTGCCCCTCTGAGCACAAGCCTATTATTAAAATTTGTAGATTCACACGCTTAACTAAGCCAAGACAGAAGAGTGGCACAAGCCTTCCCTCTCTTGCAAGAGATTTTGCAGCTGCTATTTTGCTACCACGAGTCAAATACCACAGGTTTTGAATCAGGGATCCAGCTAGAGCCCAGACCAGTTACTGAAAATAGTCCCATTTCAGCAGGGCTCTGTGCCTTCAGCTACTAGGCTGAGAAGGATTAACACTCATTCTTGCTGTTTTCAGATGCCAGAAGAGGCAGAACAGTTGAGGTCTGCTCCAGCCACTGCTTTTATACAACTTTCTGGGTTCATTTTGTCATTGTGATGGTGGAGGGCTTCTGTTCCCAAGCCCAAAACAATGACTGCAGTAAAACCCCCGCTGGGAAGACAATTATACGAATCTAGACGAGACCTGCTCCAGCAGAATAACTGCAGAAGAAACAGCCAAAAAAGAGGCACATTATGATACTGGGCAGTTCTACCTAGGATGGAATATTTAAAAAATACCAAATTCAGGTGGGCAGACAAAGCCCTCACCAATCTGCCTTACATCACTGTGTGAATTGGGACCAGAGCAGGGGTTAAGATTCAGGCAGACTCAGCCCAGCCCCGTTCTGGGCTCACGTTATCCCTTAGTCTTCACACAAACCAGGCTCAAAGCAGACAAAAGAGCAATTTTTATTCTTATTTAAAAAAAAAGGTGGTTTAAGCAGTTTCTGCCCACAGAAATTAAATCTCTCATCATCCCATAAATCATATCAGGCACTGACAATGAACTGCCAAAAGGTCACCCTGCTCATTCTGAACAGCTGCTCCAGAACCTTCACCAGTTTTATGTTAACATCCCCAAAGTAAAATGGAATTTATTTCCTCCTCTTTTGCAAGAGGCTGGATGATTTTGAGAGCCCTGAAGCATTCTACAAGGACCCCAGAAGAAAGGGGGGGAGGGAAACAATAATAATACAATATTCATCAAAGCTTTCCTCTCCTAAGATGACACACCACATGACCTCCATCTCAGGCCTTGCAAATAATTATGTATGTTTAGCTTAACTCATGCCAACAGCTGCAGTGACCCAAAAGGGTCTAACAACAGAATTAAACGAGTGCTTGCAGACTCAGCACGCTGCATGTTCACCTCCCTCAGGCAGGAGGTTTGCTACTTACCCCATTTAAGCTCCCGAGATCCTTCACCCAGTGCTCATCCTTCTCCTTGTCATAGTTGATCACGGCATGCTGCTTATCGACGCTGCGGGACTGGGAAGGAAAGCACAAGGAATGTGAGATTGGTCAGACATAAGATAAGCTGTTAAATCAAAAGTAACATTTAGACATGAAACTAACTTGATATGGGGTAGGGGAAAAACAGGAATGATTAAATATTATTTATTACCATAGAATCATAGAATGGTCAGAGTTGGAAGGGACCTTAAAGATCATCAAGTTCCACCCCCCCTGCCCCGGGCAGGGACACCTCTCCCTAGAGCAGGTTGCTCCAAGCCCCATCCAACCTGGCCTTCAACACCTCCAGGGATGGGGCATCAACAACTTCCCTGGGCAACCTGTTCCAGTGCCTCACCACCCTCACAGGAAAGAGCTTCTTCCTAATATCTAATCTAAATCTCCCCTCTTCCAATTTAAAGCCATTACCCCTCATCCTGTCACTAGACTTCCTGACAAAGAGTCCCTCCCCAGCTCTCCTGTAGCTCCCTTCAGATCCTGGAAGGCTGCTCTCAGGTCTCCGCGGAGCCTTCTCTTCTCCAGGCTCAACAGTCCCAGCTCTCTCAGTCTGTAACCAAAGGATAAATAGTAAATGCTTCCCTCGTTGTTTGAACACTTCACTGAAAACAATATGCTATTTGCATGGAGAGTGAAAAATAATAATAATAATAAATCACTGACAGCTGTCCAAACTACACCATAATTTCAATAAATTATATCAATACACACTGAAAACAAAGCCAGTACAACTGAAAGCCTGGGGGGCATGATCTCAGCCAGCGCAAACTAGAAGAGCTCCATTTTTCATCAGCTGAGGCTGGTGGCCTCATCACTGGGGATATTCCTATTTGGGATGATTCCTTCCTATTTTTCAAAGAGCAAAAGCCCATTTTCTGAAGTTACAAACAGAATTTATTCAAAACAACGTACTCTGTTCCCAGGATTAAGTCCCAGAGTTGATTTTAAATTCTAGGATGTTTTCCAAGTTGGAGGGAGGTTAGCAAACTCAGGATGAGAAAGCAAGCAACTTTAGGAAAATTCAAATTTAAAGCCACATTTGAGCACACTAAAGTGGAGAGTGATTTGGTGTCGTTGCATTTGTCACAACGCACAAGTACCTTATCTTCAAAACAGAGTATGACACTTCAGCACACATAGTGTCAGACTTTTGAGGAAGAAGTCTTAGAACAAAATCTCTGAATAATTGTGACATACGGTGTGCTACAGCTATAAAGACACCAGAGTGACTGTTTTTAGACCTACTGGCTCTCATAAATTGAATTCTTCCTGCAGTTGACCTCAACCAGTCACTGGAACAGGTCACTCCTGGTATCTCAGGCCAAGGGAGGGCAGGACACGCCACCAGAGCAGGGAGACAAGCCCAACTCTAAATCAGCTAATCCTCCTCTTCCTGAGCATTCACCAACAAGTTCTTGGTGAAAAATCCTCTCCTTTTCCCAAGTATAAACATGCTGGTTCCCACAGCATCGCTCTCAGCAAGCCTTATCTACTTCCTTGCAAGCATGCAGAGGCAAAGATAATTTCAGGGGAATTCCTTGCTGAAAACACAGACTTTTTCCAGACAAATTGCTACCGTTTGCAGTAATTTCTTCTGCCCCTGCCAATGTAAAACACACCAGTAATATCCCAACAGCTGATAAACGGCACCTCCTCCCCTTGCAGAGCATATGTCATTCCAGGAGACCTGTCCTCCTCAATAACCCTGAAGTACCAATATAAGGCAAGCAGAAGACTGCCCTTCCACCTCCAGATGTCCCTCACACCATTCATGACATGCCACCGCAAGCAGAGGGGGCAAGGAGAGGGGCAGGTGACTCCAAGCCTCCAACTGCCTTGCTAACACAGTTATCCATACGCTGCTGTATTTAAGAGTTGTCAGCTCACAAGTCCCAGCTGAAAAAAAAATGAGGCAGTACTTAATATTTTGATGGCCAAAGCAGTTCCCAAAGACAAAAAAAGAAAATCTGGTGGGACAGGCAGAGACAACACAGTCAGGGACATCCCACTTAAACTGCTGCTACACCAAGCCCTAAACACAAGCAGCAACACACAATAACACCCTTGCAGGAGGGGCACAGGCAAACCTCTTACCCCCACACAACCTCCCAAATTGGTGGCTGACCCTGACCTCAAGGTAGGGCAGGTCTTAAAGGTTTCTCCCTGTTATTCATATTAGATGCAGCCTCTCGGTGCAATTTGCATCGCCCTAGCAGCTGTGGCAGTTATGTACAGCATTTAAACCAAAAAAGAGGAAATTTAGATTAGCTATTAGGAAGAAATTTTTTGCTGTGAGGGTGTTGAGACACTGGAACAGGTTGCCCAGAGAAGCTGTGGCTGCCCCATCCCTGGAGGGGTTCAAGGCCAGGCTGGATGGGGCTTGGAGCAACCTGGTCTGGTGGGAGGTGTCCCTGCCCATGGCAGGAGGGTTGGAACTGGATGTTCTTTAAGGTTCCTTCCAACCCAAACCATTCTGTGATTCTATAAGGCATGGATAGTCCAGATAAGGATGGCTGAGGGATGCTGCTTGGGACCTGCATCTCGACACATGGCACCAGTGACAGGAACATCTCCAGCAGCAGCCTCACATATGGCAGCAGCTGGTACTACAAGAGGTGGGCTTGTACCTGATCTGCCACGTGGCCCCTCACACCTTTTGGGAGGATGTGAGAGGGTCTCCTTCCACTGCCCTGCCTGCCCAAGGTCCATCACCCCAACCATCGGGTAGAAATCCCCTTTCCCCATCAATGGGTATTTATTATAAGTACGATTCATCCTGCTGGACTCACAGACAACCAGGCACAGGGCTCCTGCCTGCACAGCACAGATGCAAGGTCTTCCCTGGTTCCTCTGGTACCCAAAATTGTAGACATCAATCACAGTTCCCAACAGGATGTGAAGGAATGCTGATTAACTGTTGCAGCAGTGTCTGCTTTAGCTTTTTACAGCACGTCATAGAGACTCCATTAAAGATCAACAGATTCTAAAGGCAGAACATTTCCAAGGGCAGAAAGGTTCCACCCCAAAAACCAAATGCAGACAAAAAATTAGGGTAGATTTTATCTAATATCTGATTTTAAATGAATCACAGGTCATTTAGGAAAGGGTTTATTTCTGGGAACCAGCTGTCTCCCAAAAATTCAATTTGCCCTCCATGTGACCCCGATGTAAGTCAGCACAGCCTTTGGGCTACTGTATTTTACAACAGCTGACTACAGCCACTCAGGGGTCCCAAACCAGAGTCATCGCAGGGGAGCAGAGATGTATTCCACCAAAGGAACCCATTTCCAAGCCAAAACTTCCCATCTTCCAAGGGGTTACAAGTGTTCAAGATGGTCTTTTGTAAGAGGAGTCAAAACAATACGATCTCTCAGCATCTCTTTAAAGACAAGCAAAGCAAACTGTTACAGAGATCACACTTCTGTGAAATTTCATGCTTTTCTGGAGAGGAGAGGAATTTTCTAAGTTCTGTTTATGTTACAGCAAACATCACAGGAACTGGCAGCAGGAGTTCCTAAGGGCCTGTCTCCAAGGAAACTCAACTTAAAATAACTAAAATCACACCTTATTTATTTTGATGCAGACTTGCCAAAGGTCACTGGTGCTTGAGAGCCGAGGTGTGGTTTATTTCAACATCAGTCACATTTAACATAAACTGTTCTTGTGTGCTGTGGCAGCAGCAACCCAATGGCTGATCCTGTTTTTGTTCTCAGAGAGGAGCAGGCTGCCTCAATGCCTCTCAAATGCCAAAGAAAAGATCAACCAGTTTCCAGACTGGTAAAAGTCAAGAACCTGAGACCAGTCTTGCAGAAGTCCCATCAGGCCAGTGGTTTCTAATGAACAACCCACTGAATGACATAAAGTGATTTAAGACTCCCACCTGGAGTACTGTGTTCAGTTCTGGAGTCCTCAACATAGAAAGGACATCGAACTGTTGGAACAGGTCCAGCGCAGGGCCACCAAGATGATCAGAGGGATGGAGCACCTCTCCTATGAGGACAGGCTGAGAGAGCTGGGACTGTTCAGCCTGGAGAAGGCTCNTGATAGAGCAACCCATGAGGGCAGAGCTCCCAAACACCTGCAATTCCACTGGAGTGATTTTATGCATCTATAAATTGAAAAGCTGCAATTAAATTGACTGAATCACAAATATAAAAGGACTCCCCAGCTAAACTGCAAGCTCACACCAAATACCAAGCCTTGCTTGTGATAAATCAAAACCTCCACAACAAAAGGCAAGACTGATCCACCTGTCAGGAGGGGACACAGGGGTACAAACAGAAAATAAATAAATAAATAAATCAGCAGAGAACTAAAAAAGAAACCAACCAAAAACCCTGCCTATACCCAGATTTCNAGATTTTATGCATCTATAAACTGAAATGCTGCAATTAAGTTGACTGAATCACAAATATACAAGGACTCCCCAACTAAATTGCATGCTCGCACCAAATACCGAGCCTTGCTTACAATAAATCAAAACCTCCACAACAAAAGGCAAGACTGATCCATCTTTCAGGAGGGGACACAGGGGTCCAAGCAGAAAATAAATAAATCAGTAAAGAGTTAAAAAAAAAAAAATAAGGCAAGACTGATCCACCTGTCAGGAGGGGACACAGGGGTACAAACAGAAAATAAATAAATAAATAAATCAGCAGAGAACTAAAAAAGAAACCAACCAAAAACCCTGCCTATACCCAGATTTCAAAAGCAGAAAATACATACTTGCAATTAATCTGTTTGATCAGAAAAACACTTAAAATTGACTGAGTAGCACTTCTGAGCTATGGCAAGGATCACCGAGCTTTTCCTTGGATCCGAACAGCAAACCCAGAGCTGGAGCACCTCTGATGAGACCAAGAATGGGAGAAGAAGGCAGGGAAGTGAGGTGTCCTCCTAAGCACTGGTGATCTACAGGCAAGAAATAAGGCTAAACTCTAAGAAGCTGGGAATGAAGGAAGAATGCAGTGTTCTCACCGCGTCCCAATGGTAGACCTGTTTTCAGATGAAAACAACTCTTAGGAAAACACAATGTTTGCTTTTAATTAACAACATTTACACTTCTCTGAANCCAGAAAAAACACTTAAAATAGATTGAGCAGAACTTTTGAGCTACAGCAAGGATCACTGAGCTTCTCCTTGGATCCAAACAACAAACCCAGAGCTGGAGCACCTCCGACGAGATCAAGAAGGGGAAAAAAAGGTAGGGAAGTGAGTTGTCTTCCTAAGCACTGGTGATCTGCAGGCAAGAAATAAGGCTAAACTCTAAGAAGCTGGGAATGAAGGAAGAATGCAGTGTTCTCACAGCGTCCCAGTGGCAGACCTGTTTTCAGATGAAAACAACTCTTAGGAAAACACNATCTGTTTGATCAGAAAAACACTTAAAATTGACTGAGTAGCACTTCTGAGCTATGGCAAGGATCACCGAGCTTTTCCTTGGATCCGAACAGCAAACCCAGAGCTGGAGCACCTCTGATGAGACCAAGAATGGGAGAAGAAGGCAGGGAAGTGAGGTGTCCTCCTAAGCACTGGTGATCTACAGGCAAGAAATAAGGCTAAACTCTAAGAAGCTGGGAATGAAGGAAGAATGCAGTGTTCTCACCGCGTCCCAATGGTAGACCTGTTTTCAGATGAAAACAACTCTTAGGAAAACACAATGTTTGCTTTTAATTAACAACATTTACACTTCTCTGAAGGGAAAACATGGACACCAACTTGCTGCTATACCAACCTCACCCAGGGCTTGCATTTCCAGACGTTCAAATGACTTCCCAACATAAGGCTGTCCTGCTTCTCCGTCATACTGTCTACACACATCACTGTTTAAATATCTAGTAAGCAAAAGGCACATGTGGCATATGTCTGAAGACAGAGGTATTTGACAGCTCTTCTTTCTACCAAGATCACATTGAACAGTCCAAACCACAGACAGGAAAGGCACCTCTGGATCTGCCAGTCCCACACTGGTACAATTATCTCAGATCACCAGTCTTTAATCAGACACACGATCAGGCAGATCACTTGTTGTCCTGGTTTGAGGTAANTTGTGATTCTAAAATCAGCAAAAAAGTCCCTGCTCAGCACTGGAACAGCAGAAGCAGCTTCAGAAGCAGGTAAGAACCTCCACAGAGGTACACATCACACCAGCTACGTGTGCTGCAGGCACCCCACAGCTCTGTGACTGGTGAAGAGCCTGAAATATAGAACATTGGTGGGCACTGGAGATAAAACCACAAGCTGCAGAGATGCCAAACAAAACCCAGGAGGAAACAAGACCTGCTCAGGAAAGCAGAAGAAACACAGCCAGCCAGCCTGCATTTCNGGGGAGGGAGGGCCCATCTGTCCTTCTGACTGGTCAAAACCACGACACTTGTGATTCTAAAATCAGCAAAAAAGTCCCTGCTCAGCACTGGAACAGCAGAAGCAGCTTCAGAAGCAGGTAAGAACCTCCACAGAGGTACACATCACACCAGCTACGTGTGCTGCAGGCACCCCACAGCTCTGTGACTGGTGAAGAGCCTGAAATATAGAACATTGGTGGGCACTGGAGATAAAACCACAAGCTGCAGAGATGCCAAACAAAACCCAGGAGGAAACAAGACCTGCTCAGGAAAGCAGGAGAAGAAACACAGCCAGCCAGCCTGCATTTCCCCACAGGGCCAGGGAGCAGACGTAGCTCAGCTGTCTATAAAGATATAGATGCTGCTTCTTCCCCAGGAGAATTGCCATGGGCAAAAAACCTGCTGCTCGGGGCTGAGATTTGGACTTCAGCCCTGCCAGTGCCACGAGGCATCGTGGTACTGGAGATAAAATAAACAAACGAGAGCAGTTTCCCTGTTCCTCGCTGCAGTCTGCTGTGCACGTCTGGCACCAGATAACTGCAGCATTCTGGTGGCAGCAGGCAATAAACATTTGCTCAAATACTTTCCACAGTGAACAGGTTACATTTCTGCCAGTACTGCGCTCTGCACTAGTGTCTCAGTAAGGAAATACAAACCTCTCCCAGTGTCCCACTTTAGAAGGAAGGCAGACAAAGGCACATTTAAAAAAAATAATAATAATAACAACAAACCCTTGCATTCTGGCCTGAAATATGATTTTTTTGCTCCTCAGAAGTAAAATCCTGGGTAATATTTAATGACAGATACAACACAAACATGGTGTTTCCTTCTTTCACCACAACATGTTTCACAGAGTTGTGTACACTGGCCACTTTTCCAGAATATTAGTGTATGGTCCAACCTGCCCCAGGCTGGTTGTGGGAGAGACACCCCCACAAGAGGCAGCCTGATTGCTCCCAGGGGTCTGGGCTGCCAGTTTCTAAAGACAAATGTCTCTTCAGCAAATGCAGCCAAATCATCCTGGGGCTGGACTAGGTCTATAGCTTCCAGGCACCAGAGGCTCCTGCCTTCAGCTCTGCTGCACTGGAGATCACGAGGTTAGTGGATCTGTGGCAGGACCAGGGCCTGAGGATTCAAGCAAAAAAAAATAAGGCACTGAACAAAAGAGAGAAATCCCCCAGGAAAATGAAACTGTAATCCTCACAGCTTGGCAAAGGGATTTGGAGGCTGGCAGAGTTCCCGTAACTACTTAACCCGTTATTTTGGGGCAGAATGGGTGTTTGCTTGCTGGTTACCATTTCCCAAAGTGGAGAGTGGGTTTCAGTGACCCAGGGTCAAATCCTGACCACAGGCAGGGGAAATGCTGCCCACAGATGCACTGGCTTTCCCTTCATTTTACATGGCCACCCAGGAGGCATGGCAAAGCATCATCTTAGGTGGGACAAAAACCTGAATTTCTCATGTAGCCGAGCTGCGTGCTAGTGCCTGATTCAGCATCTCAGACATGGAAGGGGTCTCCTTTTCCCCTGCTTGCTCTGGAGAGGGACAAATCCTCCCTCCACAGGCCATGCTGCCAGGAGAGTGTCAGCTGCGTGCAGCCCTCTCACCCCTAATAACACCTGCCTGCAATGCCACCATCACCTCTCCCTACCCTGCCTCCAGCAACCAACTCCCCTCCCACGTTTCCCAGCCCTGCCATGCCTCCAGCCTCCTTAACCCACATCTCATCAGACATCCTAATCTCCCCATCAACTGCACATTAACAGAAAACAATGGGAGAGGCAAGAGCCAAAATAACAACTCTAGGCCTAGAAATACAGGATGTGCATCCTTCCTCCTGCAGCTGCTGCCCAGGCACCTGAAAACACTACCTGTCAAAAAGCAGAGCATTCCCAAGGCTAGGTTCTCTCTCTGCAGCCTGTAAGTCACCCACTTTCCTTGTAACACCTAATGAATGACTCTCGGGATGGCTGCAATTCCCAGTGCCCTGGGACTAACACAGGTGCAGCTTTACACCCTTTGGATAACTGCAGCACCACCCCATCCCAACTATAGCTTCCCACTCCAGCCCTGTGCTTCCATTGGGAAGGAGGTCCAGACAAAAAAAGGCAGCAGAGATTCCCCATGGCTTCTATTGTGAGCTCCCAATGCAGGAAATACTTCAGTGATGGAGGGATACAACCTCTGCAGCAGAATGAATTCATGGAGTCATAGAATGGTTAAAGTTAGAAGGGACCTTAAAGATCATCGAGTTCCAACCCCCTTGCCATGGGCAGGGACACCTCCCACCAGACCAGGTTGCTCCAAGCCCCATCCAGCCTGGCCCTGAACCCCTCCAGGGATGGGGCAGCCACCACTTCCCCGGGCAACCTGTTCCAGTGCCTCACCACCCTCACAGCAAAGAATTTCTTCCTAATATCTAATCTAAGTCTCCCCTCTTCAAATTTAAAACCATTACCCCTTGTCCTGTCATTCCACTTCCCGACAAAGAGTCCCTCTCCAGCTCTCCTGGAGCTCCCGTCAGATCCTGGAAGGCTGCTCTAAGGTCTCCCTGGAGCCTTCTCTTCTCCAGGCTGAACAGGCCCAGCTCTCTCAGCCTGTCCTCATAGGAGAAGTGCTCCTTCCCTCCGATCATCTTTGTGGCCCTAATTCACCTAGAAGTAACAGGAAAAAGATAATCTACCAAGCTCACACCATCTGCTTAACACAGTAGACAAACGACACCACACCTATTCGCACTTGTTTATGTATACACTCCCTAAACTACAGAGGAGAGATGTTGTATTATCAAGTACAGCCTGGGGAAGGTAGGATATGTCAGGTCAATGAAACCTTAATTTGACCAGGTGTCACATACACGCTGAGTTCACCATAACACTGTATTATTTGTGGACTGCACTCCGTGCCCTGTGTACCAAACATGGAACAGATCCTGCAGGGAGAAAATAGCCGGTAACAACACAGTAACAGATTGCATCTTCATGCCTATGTACACAGCGGCAGAAGCAAGATTACAAAGGCAATACTCACACTGACATGTCGTAACCACTCTGCAGATATAAACAGAAGCCATAAGATTGTTCCTTCAGTACCTGCAATGCTTGTAATTCCCTAGCTTTTTACCAAAGCAAGCCAAAGAGGAAAATGCCTACTCAAGCACTATCAAGGAACTCTCTATCCAATTCACCATCAGAATGAACTTGTGTGTTCAGCTCACAAGCCCCCAGCACTTGAACTGACTAATTGAGACCATAAGCAGCACACGATGGCCCATATGGACCAGTGACAGATGCTTGGCTGGTAGCTTTCACAGCTATCTGCTAACACCAGAATTAAAAGCGAGTCTTGAGCCCACCTCAGGCCTAAGGGAGACGCTGATCAGGAGTCATGTCCTGTAACACCTGCTTCCCCCACACTGAACAGCTTCTGTCTGATATGTACCACTCTCCACTTCTCCAACTTCTGCTGCTCCTCCTCTCACACTGTACAAATAACAGAGTCCTTGTTGTGCCTCCCTGCTCAGCCAAATCTAAAATTTCAGCTAAAGCTCTGTAGAGTCGAAATCCAATGACTAAATCCAAGGATCTGGCCTCTGGCTTCCTGAAACACAGGTCAAGAGGTTGAGCAAGTATTCTGCAAGTATCATTATACTCTTGGCTTGTCCTCGCACTTTCCTCGACAGCTGCTTTGACCACTCTCTGAGTCAGGATATTGGGCTGGATGCACCTTGATCTAATCTAGTGCAGATGCTCTTACATCTAAACCCCAGCCTCAACCATCCCTGCACGTAATTCCTCTTTGCCCAACCTGCAACACCTCTGTCCCCCAACACGTCCCCTCAACAACCTCACCTCCCGATGAATCATGACTTAAGAAAATGGCATCAAACAAGTCCCTGGTGACCATATGTAAACTCCAACTTTTTTTCCAAGAGTTTGGAACTCGGTCAAACACATTATTGATTTAGGGGGTGTGGTGGGAGGGAGCGGAAATCACCTTTGACCAAGGTTTTCATGCTTTAAAAGCATCATCCCCCCAGTTCTACAGTGCCAGAACTTCAAAGAACAGGTTAAACATACTTTTAAATAGTTTACATGAAAAAAATAGAATTTTTCTCAGAGTTGCTCACACCAAAGACTAAAGAAGGGAGCCGAGCACATTCAGGACACGCTGCCTCCAACAGATGCCTGGAAAATAAACTCTCATCCCAAATAGTTACACAGTTTAGAAGAGTATAAGCAATTGAAAACAGTGTCTCCTGGTAAAATGTGTCAAGCTGTCTTAAAAGGCACACAGGACAAAGGCATAAACCAGAAAGCACCATGCCATCCACTACTACTACTACTCTCACACTCATGTACAGCCTCACCTGGCACAGGACAACAGCACATCCAAACCATCACTCTAAAGAGAAGGAAATACTCAAGGGAGCACTAGTTATGTTTTGCTCTCCCAAATTTTCCCATAAACATCTCTCACTCAAACAAAAACAGGGAAATCATGACCTCCTCCTGTTAAAATATTTACATTTAGCATAAAACGCAAAGGAGGCGTTGTTGAGGGGCAGAGGGGAGGATTTTAATGCTTAAATGAAAATTTGCTATTTGCAAAAATGTTTGCTCCCTGAGTAAATAGCCATCACATTAAGCAAATGATCAAAGCTGATAAAAACAGCAACTACACTTCCCAAGAAGAATGCTGGAGGAGAGGGAGAAATACTTTGTTCAAGATGGGCCAAAACCCCCTCTTATTTTTGCTTTAAAAAGCAGTAAAAAACCAAGAGTATCACTTCCTATCACCACCAAGCTTCACAGAAAAAGAAAATCAAAGCATTATAGTACAAGTTGGTGAAGGTCTAGATTTCCAGCTGTTTGTTGACTGTTACCTGAAGGAAGTCAGTGAGACTACTTAAGAAATTAAGCACTGTTTTTCACCAAAAAAAGGGCAGAACTGAGCCCTTGGCTCTGTGTAACAACACTGTGCACGCCAAGCTTTGCTACATGGCGTTTTCACCCATGCATTAACATTCAAACCCAACGTAAATCTGGCATTTACTTTTACTAGAAGCTTTATAGTGCTGCAAAAACATTTAAAATATTTCTAATCCTCTTAGTAGGTATAGAAGATTTCAAGGTAGATTATGCTTCCCCATTATCAACCTACTTAAGTATAAGATTAAAGACTCTGGTTTTCTTCACTTCTTTGTTAATAAGAAAACAAATCTAGTACCTGTATGAAATGAGTAAACAGAGGCAAAACTAAGGCTTGATTATTTGGTGACAAAACCATCTTTTTTTTTTTTGCTGTTTAGGGATCTGACACCTTGAACACATTCCAAGAAAATACCAAAAGACAAGACACTCCTAAAACAGTAAAATGAGAAAAGCAAGATTGCAAGGACAAGGGTTATCTCTGTGTAATATGTTTGTGCGCCGTCTAATGCACACGGTCTCAGCAGGGAGCCACAAGCTGTATCATGATGAAATCACTAAGCAGTAACCATCTTAGAGACAAAAAAACACCAACCAGGTCACCCAGTCCAGTCCCCAGACACTGCCAGACTGCTCCCAGACGTGCACTTTAAGGGATTAAACTCCAATATCTTGAAATACTTAAGCAAAATAACTGTGCAGTGAAGATAACAGCTTCACAGTCAGTATCACAGAAACACTACAGGTGCCAACGCTATCACAAGAGCTCTGTCCACCTGCTCTGGAACTGCCCTGCTTCTTAAGTTTTCTGCAAGACAAATGATTGTGCAAGTCTACACAGCGATTTTGTGACACAGACGATCACAGCAGAAAAAAGAAGTCTATTTTTAGATCTCATCCTCCATCTGCTCACACACAACTTTGTTTGAAGATCCCCTCTCTGTTCAGGTTCTCTTCCGCACTGAGTCTTACTACAATCATCTCATTTGGAGCCCAAAGTAGCTCTGAAAAACACCTCTATATGGAAATAGTTAGGAAAATAATGTGCTGTGCTGGTCAAAATAAGACCTTACACGTGATCCTGGAAAAAGCTTTATTACTGGAGATAGTAAATTAATGTGTTTATAAAGAATCACATGTAGTTCACCCTGTAATACAAGCAGCTGGGTTTTTTTAGACAAGCTTCAGTCAGGTGAAATATCAAAAGCCTCTTTTAATACCACCACCACCACCTATGAGCCCCAAACATAACCACCTCACTCTCACAGATGCTGCTGGCTCCCTTCAGTAATCCCAACCCATTAACCTTGTAGGAAAGGCCATGGCAAATATGAAGTGTCATAAGGTTGTTAGTCCACACATAACACTGACTTACAAAGAAGCAAGAAAAACTCTGCATGGTATAGAGTGGCTCACAATCCCCCATAACTAGCCAGAGAAACAAGCACTGCACTTTAAGCATGATTGATATTTGGGTACTTTTATTTTAGGGTGCATCACTTGAGACATGATTCATAGCATGCTGAACTCTGACAGTTAAAAAAACAAAACCATACTCCAGTACCTTCAAAAGGTATTAATATGGGCACCTAAAACCCAGACCATTTTTGGAAACCAAGGCCACTGTGTGTGCTGCCTCCTTTCACGTCATGAGAGAACACATTTTTAATGTCTCACCTTTCTGTGCCTCACCAGACATGTAGAAACATGAAAGAGAAGATAGCGTGATTCACGGGAAAAACCAAACAAACAATCTGCTGTCAAAGAGGAGTATCCTTCAGACTCCACCACTGCAGCACAGCCATGCTGTTCAGTGCCAGCGAGCAGAGCAGTACAAACACTGCAAGCTGGCCTTTTGTGGACACTAACATTTTATAACAGCCAGACAACACCTTGCCTTCCAAGTATACCTCGTACAAGAACTTCTACTCCCCTAAACAGACCTCCTGCTAACATATCATACCAAACCTCTGCAGTAACTACAAACACAGCCTGCCTGGTAGAACATCAGCAAAGCATTTAGGAGGTACCTGTGTCCAGGTCAGCAATGGAAACCACAGGGAAGGGAATGCCTGTTGGGCAGCTTCCTAGTTTTGCCACTAACAGGCACATTTGCCACCTTCCTAAAGGGGCAACAGAGGGACAGGCAGGTATAATCTATCAATTTTTTCTTGCATTTAAGTACTCATGGCACGTGTCTAGCAGAAACACTAATTAAATTCTGAGCTTCCATAAATTCCTGAGCTAAACCGCTCCTGTCAAAAGCTCTCTGCAAGATTCCAGCTCCATTTGTTTGGAGTGACATCCATTACATGATGCTGTCAAACATCAGACCACAGTCAACACTTCAGAAGCGTTGGATTAGGACCAGCAGAGACACATGTTGGTATGGGAAGTGCTAACCACAAGTTTGCCCAAGTAACACACTTACTTTGGGAAGAGGTCACCACCTTACTCACCCCACTAAAACAGGTAGTTTCTCTGCTAAACATCAGCATTTCCTACCATGATAAGAAAAACCCTAAATGACAGATACAAGCACTAACAATTTAATCAAATTTAAAGGGAAAAATAGGCAAACAAAAAACCTTACCCAATCCAAATCGCACACACCAGCATGTATTAAATGCTACAAAAACAGTAGCATAATCACAGACCAGGACAGAATGATATGTCTTCGCTTACTACCTCTAGTAGCATCAAGATGTTTATTCTATTTGACTAATCTCCCGCTACTAGAGCTCTGATCCATCTGATGACACGGCAATTTGAAAGAAACCTCATTTCCACTTTCACTTTTTTTCATGGGAGCCACAAATTCTTCTCTTAAAACAGACAGTTCCTTTTAAAATACATCATTTGAAGAAAGCATGTAACATCTCCAGAGATCCCCAGCGTTACATTCCCATCTACCACATCTTCAGAAGAAATAACAAAAAAATATAAATAATCAAAACCCATGTTACCTGGAGCATCAGTTCGCAGTCATCTCTGCCAACAAATATCATCTCCCGAGGGAGCCGATGGCGAATGCCAGTGCTGCTCACCAAGAACCACGAAGTCACGCTCATTTTGGCGCTTGGCATTTAATCTTTATACATCCTAAACACAAAAAAAGAAAACACAACAGGACAGACAGTGAGCTATTAACGAACTGTGGACTACACCAGTGCATAGCTGCAGTTTCCAAATTTCCTTGTGTAATGGGACCCAGCGCTGCCTCTTGCACTTTAAGTTCATGGTCATAAAAACGTCTCCTGGTGACAAGCAGCTGTGAAGTGTGTGCCAGGACCTGCTGCCCATGGGCCATGTGTAGGAGCTCTGCAGCCCTGGAACTAATCCCACAGGAAACTGAGACTAGGGATCTGAAGGAGGGGTTGTTTAAAAAGAAAAAAATAAAAGTGAAGCATGCAGCTGAATCCAATCAATGAAATGATGAAATATGGTGGGAAGGGAAGGAGGGGAAAAAAA
>VXBW01004935.1:83259-113826 GCA_013400375.1 Thinocorus orbignyianus
CAGAACATTTCCTCATCACTAGCCCTGCGTACGAATCACAGCCTGAGCTTCCCCATCATCAAAAGATCTGGACCAGCGCATCGGTTAGGTGACATAACCTGGCTCCTCACCACCTCTCACAGCACACTCCCAGGAGCGGTTACACCGGCAGCTGGGAGGAGAACGGCCTCCCTATTGCTCATCCCACTTCCAGGCTGATAGAAGCTGGGAGCCCGCAAGTCCTGCCTTCTTCTCTCCCTCACTGCAAAACCCAAACCCAGGGCAGGAAGCAGAGGTTGCCATTCCCACCGGTGGCTTTTGGTGGACACCTCTCCTCTTTTCCACCCTCTCCTCAACAGGCAGAAGACAGCAGGCAGCCGTAACCTGGGAGGGAAGGGAGGGCAGCAGGACTTATCGGGAACTCTCCCAGCCACACCTGTTTGTTGTCGCCAGCCTGTTTCCCGGGGCCTCTCCTCCTCCTCCTCCCTCTCCCCGACTGAAGGAAAACACAAGCAACACGCACCATGGGGGGCTTCGCCTTTCCCCTCACCTTTCCATCTCCCAGCAATGGAAACCGCATTCCAAAACGCACCCAGGGGAAGGAGATCTCCATTTTACCCGCTCCCCCGGCCTTCCTTCCCCACCACCACAACCACCACCACCCCGGCGGCCCCAGGTGACACCGACGGGAGGATGAAGGGCCTCCCCCGGGGCCTGCGGCGGGGGAAGGCGAGGGCAGAACCGCACACCCCGACACGCAAAACCGCTGTGGGAAGCGGGAGCTTAAAGGGGGGCTTCCACACACCAACCGCCCCGCCGCCCGGCCCTGCCGGGGAAACGCCGCCTCCCCCACAAAGCGCCCGGGGAAGGGAGCTGGGAACCGCCGGCCCAGCCCCGGCCCTCTCCTCAGAGCCCGCTGAGGGGAGAGCGGGCAGCTCCGGCCGAGGCCGCGACGGGCAAGGTGCGGTGCGGTGCGGTGCGGTGTGTGTCGNGAACCCCTTCAGGGACAGGGCAGCCACAGCTTCTCTGCGCAGCCTGTTCCAGTGCCTCACCACCCTCACAGCAAAGAATTTCTTCCTGATATCCAATCTAAATCTCTCCTCTTCCAATTTAAAACCATTACCCCTTGTCCTGTTACTGCACTTCCTGTCAAGGAGTCCCTCTCCAGGTCTCCTGGAGCTCCTTTTGGGCTGCTTTAAGGTCTCCCTGGAGCCTTCTCTTCACTTTGAACACCCCCAGCTCTCTCAGCTTGTCTTCATAGGAGGGGCACTCCATCCCTCTGATCATCTTCGTGGCCCTCCACTGGACCTGTGCAAACAATTCCATGTCTTTTCTCTGTTGAGAACTCCAGAGCTGGACACAGGACTCCAGCTGGGGTCTCACGAGTGCAGGCCAGTGTGACAGAGGCGAGCGGGATCTCCGGGTGGTGGCCCCTCAGCCATGTCCTGGCTCAGCACGCCCCATGCTGGGCTTTCTGAGGGGCTTACCCAAGGCTGGCGGAGCCTCACGACAGCCCTCCGAGCAGGATGTGGCTGTCTTCGGCTTCTGGAGGCCCAATGGATAAGCTCGGGGTTGTGGCACTGGAGATGTGGTCTCTGCTACTCACTGGAGCCAGCCCCAACACCAGCCTCTTCTCCCACCAAGGGAGCCCCACCACCAAGCTTTTTTCTCACCCCAGTGAGCCCCAACACCAGCCTCTTCTCCCACTCCAGTAAGTGCCAACACCAGCCTCTTCTGCCTCACTATTCACCAAGCTTCAGGTCTCAGGTTGACTTCCATGTCCACATGGTGGCCCTCAAGTCCTCTTGCAGGCCAGTACCTAAAGGCAGTTGGCAGCAGAGGATCTGACCGTGGTATAAGAGCCTGAGATGGGTGCTGCGAAAGGATTTTCTATTTTATGGGTTCTTTTCAGTTGGAAGTAACTAGGAAATGCCTGAAGAGCAGTAAGTGCAGAGAGCAATGGCCACTTCTTTTTTTCCCATGAGGAGGAAGACTATCATGGTAATGGATCTGACTATTGCTGATGCAAAAGCTTATTCAAGAGTGCCCTCAGCTCCTGCAGAAGGCAGTGGGGCTGCAAACAGCAGCAGCTTTGAACTTGCTCTCTGGCTCCAGCTGACACAGGCTGCTGAGGAAAGACTATATGAAGCCAGCAAGTTCATACTGGTGCTTCCCCAGGCTCATATTCCAGACGGAAAGGCATCTTTGTATTTATATGCTGTTAAGTTTGGGGTTGAGTATTGTTTCTCAGCCACCTGCAGGAGCTTCCCGTGGTGTCTTCAGTGCTGTCGTTAAGAATTTTGGCCCAGAACATAACCTTAATAAAGCCTGATGGTGTGGAAACCATAGGTCCAGCACACCAGTCACTGGGGACAGTCCTACAGCAGTGTCCCTCCATGGGGTCCTGACCTACAGCCACACTCCGAGGCTGAGCAGCCAAGGAGGGCAAAGCAAGCTGCAACCAGGCAGTAAGGAGGGAAGGAAAACAGCATTTCTTCTTTTCCGTCCCCTTTTTGAAGAGCAGTAGGACTTTTTTACTATTTAATTAGTAGTATTATTGCCTTCTTTAATCAACATTTGACTTCTTCCCTGGCAAATACGTTGTGCCTCGGGGTGATTTCAAGGTGTGATTATCTTCAAAGGCTTCCAAGCTGGCTGAGGCTGCAGCATCTGTGTTTTATTGGAGTGCTCTTGGTATCTCCTTGGAGCGGAGCACCACACCCTTGCTGCACACCATGTCCCTCCGATGCCAGGCAGAAGGATGGAGAGAGCAGCAGCCACTTCCAGGGGGCTTTAAAGGTGTTTGCATTGAGTGCTGCTGTAAAGTAATAGAAATCCTTTATAAATAACAATGGACTTCCACCAGCTTGTCCTGTCATTGAGTGATGTTTTCTTATTGATTTAGCTGACCTATAGCTTAAGTTTTTATAAATATTATTCACTCCATTCTGAACTACATCTGCTTACTAGAGAGGCCACTCTACGAGCTGATCTGTAGGGCATCTCTATACTGCTGTAAGGAAGGAGGATAATTTACTTCTTTATACAAGCCTGCCATCTAGGCAAATCTTTGTTATAAGTTACTATAAAAAGGTTAGTGTTTGCTTTAGTCTCTCTTTAAGCTTGGTTTTACCGTTCATTTATACATGTGTATTTATCTGAACAGTCAGTACTTCACTATTTATAGAGAAGAAAAGTAGTCCCTGTTCCTATCACGTGTCTTCTGACCTGATTGAAGATGCAGTTTAGGCCAATACACCAAGCCTGGCTGAATGCTGCATTACAGCCTCTTGATTTTATTCAGGTAATCTAAAGGGAATGAAAAAGCTAATAAGTGGAATCCTTCCTTCTCTTCTCTCCTCACCCCTCCCAAAATAATGTGTGGACACTGGAGGCTGCAGAACAGCCTGGTGCTACATCGTCATCTTTACCTCCCAGGCAGAGGGTGCCTCTGTAGGAAAGAGAAGATGTTGCACTGCTGTATTTTAATTTTTTAGGTTTTTTCTTATTGGAACAACCACCGTTGGCAGCCACTGGAACTCGTAGGCTGCTCTAGTTTATACCACAGGCTGACATAACTGCTTTTGGAAATAAGCTACCATAGAAGCGTCTGAAAACCATCTCCTCCCATGGGGAGGAGGGAAGGCCTGGGAAAGACCTCAAGAAGCTGGGTGCAGCAGCACCCAACGCGGCTCACACTGAGTTTGCCACAGAAGGTGCTTATTTTGCAAATCTCTCTACCTTCATCAACAGCACTGTCACCTCCAACTACAAGGGATGTGCCCATGGCTGTATTAACCTCCACAACCCAGGTAGCAGGAGGTTCATTGTACTGCACATTGTGCAGGTGCAGAGTAAAGACCAGTCCCTGTCCCAAAGAACTCATATTCCCATGAAACAAGGAGTTTGAAGGGGAGATAAAATGTCCAGGCAGAAGAATAACAGCAGGTCACAGGGCTAAAGAAAAGAGATTTCTGCCTCCAGAGCCATTTAATTAGGTCACCTGCTCAACTGAAATACCTTTTGCCTGGCACCCTGAGCCCACAGCTATCACAGCTTGGAGCAGAACCTCTTTAGACCCCTGCTTCAAAACAAAGATCCCACCACCCCCAGAGGAGCTGAACTGAATCAAGCTCTTTCTGCCAGGCTCTGATGTAAGGGAGGTTTTTGACTGAGTTCCCAAACATGAACCATCTTGCTGCATCTTGCTGCAGAGGAGGCTTCTGTTCCAGACTGATCGTAACCAGATCCAGATATCCCAATGTGGCTTCCCCCCAGCAAACAGCTTTTCCTGTGCACGAGGTAAGGGAAAGAAATAATTTTGGTTATTTTTTAGACCTTGAGGTGGTGGGTAGCTTAAAATTAAAGGTGTGCAGGACTGTTCAGTGAACTCTGCCTGATTAACCCATCACAGGCTGGCTGCAACCCAGTGTGTACAGCTGCCTGCACAAATATTCCCAGGCACACGTGCAGCTCATGAATTCCTGGCTGCTTTGCATCAAAGAGACTGTAGAAATAGTCGTCAGGCGCCGCTCCCCAAGACTATGACATTTACTCTTTGCTAAAACTTACTTTGAGGTTCATGGGGAGGTCACGCAGGGTTTCTTAACCCTGTTCTGCACTCGGATGGATTCTGCTCCCCAGTGAGGACTTTCTTTCCCAGAAAGGCAAAAATTGCAGCCAGGCCAGTTCTTCAGGCCCCGCTGCAGGGAGCTGTGTGCCCCTGCTGTAACACCTGCAGCCTTCTCCCTTGGGATCAGGATTTCTGCTGTGATTTTTAATGCCAGCAGGAAAGACTTGTGGACTTTTTGCAAGAGGACACTGCAGGTTTGAACCTGTGTCCTTTATACAGCTAGTGGTGCTGTTGCCTGCCGAGAGAAAGTGTGGGATTGAACCCTTTCCTGCAGAGCGTGAAACCAAAGCTTTTCCTCTCAGGTTCTGGGTATCAGCATGAGCTGGATCATCATCAAATGCAAATATTATCCTCCTCCTGAACATGTACTTTTTAAGTGCCATTTTGAAAATCTTTGTAATTTTTTGTGTGTTTCTTGTTGATTGATTGATTTTTACGTGACTAGGTATTTGTCAAGAGGACGGATGTTTATCTCTAATTTTAGCTAGACTGGTGTAACAGCGTTGATGAACTGAGTCTGGACCAGCAAAAGCAATCTGCCTCTCCTCTGCCTAAGCATCAATCTTTCACTCTGCCCGGTATCTCGGTTGTGCCGGTTGCCAACATTCCCATCTCCTGTACAGCCAGGAACAGGCTCCAATCCTGCCCAGTCAACTGGAAGACAATAAGACCATTCATGTGCATGGGTTATTCACTTGCATAAATGTTTGCAGAGATACAGTCAGACTGGGACAGGCCTCTGTCGTTCGGATGGTTCTACAACACAGATTTTAGCAAGATTAGTATTTTTAACCCATTTTTAACTGGCTGTAGGCGCAGATTCTTAGCTGGAGTGTAGTAGCATTGTGCAAAATGGCTTCACTTTGGTCTCCTTGTTTTATACCAGCTGGAGAGTTTTTCCTGCATTTTTTTCCCCACAACATATTACTATGTACCAACATGACATTTAATTTTACTACTATGGCATTTACTAAACCAAAACCCTATATGCGTTAACGCTTCTTTTCAGAATGTGCAGTATGGCCTTCTCCAGTCATTCCCTTTTATTCCCCTGCTATGCCACAGAAATTATTTTCTTTTTGTTATGTAGCCTAAATTATAGAGCTATTTTTAATTTATGACCCTCATAACTCGAGGAGGGGGGAGGGGGGTGGGGAAGGAGAAATATCGGCGCAGTAAGAGTGGAGCTGGTGTGTAGTGTGAACATTGTCAGAATGTCTCATCTAGGATTTGTGTGGTATAAAACTTTCCTGAAAGAATTAAAAACATGCACTTAACTGATCTCATATTTGGCATTTTTAATTAGTAAAAGCTCAGCAATGACGATGTCGTGCTGTCTGCTGAGATTAGGTCAGATGATACATGGTTATATGGTGTGGCATCTTAAATAGGAGTCACCTTATGGCAAGCTGGAGCTATTTCGGTATCACATTTGAAGAAATAGCTTCTCAGGAAAAGTTGATTGGTTTCATAAGAGAAGCAGCAGGGTTTTGAGGACTCCTGTGTGGGAGAATGGGAACAACAGGCAGCTTGAGATCATCTCTGCTTCAGCTTTTTTCCCTCTTATTTGTTCAATTAATTTTCTTGGATGTGCATATTTCTTAGGAGAAAGGTCGCAAGCCTACTTAGACAGAAAAATGATTTCATGTAGCCTGGAGAGCCCAGTGCAACATGCATGGCCAGAGGGCTGTACTTTGCCCTTCAAACCGTGAGCAAATTCCTTTTCCCATTACTCTGTGGTTGTTGTTATAACACTAAAGCAGGGATATTTGGTTGAATACCAGAGATGAAAGATTTCCTTAAGCAGTTTTGCTCCAGTAACCACCTCTGTTTTTCTTCTCCTTCCTTTTCCCCTGGTACTCCACTCATGCGCTTGTGTGTTTTCCGACCCAGCTCAAGGTTTATTTTGGGAGTACCTTTGCTGCAGACTCTGCTTCGCGCAGCTGATCCTCTACTACCCTGTCCCAAGGGTTTGCTTGTTCAGAAGATGTTTTATGGAACTTCTCCCATTGGACCAATTTCAGGCTTTTCTAAGAAAATCCTCCTGATACTTGGTTCACTGGGGCAATTTGACTGATATTCGTGAAGAGGATGAAAATCTTGATTTGACATAAAACACTAGTTTACACTAAAGAAAATTGAGATTTTCATTCAACAGGAGCTCGCTGATTTATGAACTGTGCAAGGTTGCTCCTTGCCTGAGAGAATTATTAAGACAAGACTTAGAAACGTGGCAACGGTTGAATGAGAACTCAGGAAAAAAACGTCGTTCCTGCATTGGTTTGATCAAATTAATGTCTTTTACTGGAAATTCAATACTGCTGAACTTTCTTTGCTGGCCTTATAAATCAGGCAAATAAGGAAGGGAGATCTTAGGTTACAATAGGCAATTGTATCTCTAGAGGAATCATTACTAATGTCCCTTTAGCCAAGTTTTGCTCTGCTGACCAATACTAGATCGTACCATTCCCATTTAATGAAAATGTCAGTTCTGCTTGAAACTATCTTCTTGGTTTCTTGCATTCTATTGTATTGTAATTTTTGCCTGCAGAATGAAAAGCTTTGATGAAATACTTAAGAGATACATTTAGGAAAAAAAAAAAGTCATATTTCCCTTTAAATTGGAGGATATGTCTACAGTAACATCCAATGTAGAGGTGAAGGCCTTACAGGAAGAGAAGGTTCATTTGATGGCCTGCAGGGAATAATATACTAAATCACTTGGAGATTCACCCAGTTTCTGCTCTGTGAAATTAAAACCCTATTCTGCTATGTTGATCTTCACCGATGCTCTTCCTTCCCTTGAGGATGGTGGGGAAGAGTGTTATGACTATGGATGGAAAGGTCAGCAGTGTCAGGACGAGCCAGTCTGCTTTGATGGGGTCAGCTGTAGGGGCAGCTTTAATAATTTATAGCATACAAGCCATAGGTTGGAGATTTATAAGCTTGCCAGGCATTTTATAAGAACTCATCAGAGCAATATTTATTTCTTTTGGGGACACAGTTGGATTAGCAGCACCATTGGAGAATAAAAGCCACCAGAAGGAGACCAGCAGAGTACTATTTTTAGGTAGTGGCAGATTCGTTACATGCTGGCTCTAAAAAGCTTCAGGATACTTCGGGGTAATCTTTAGTCAGCACGTGCATGAACTCCCGTGTGTTCCACAGTCGTTAATTCATCTTAAAATCCTGTAAAATATGTGTGTTAGCTAACTGTGCACACACGCTTGGGGCTGTCCTTCTCACCATGGATTTTCTAAGCAGAAGCTCCATCCATTTCAGGTAAACAGAGCAATCCCTACTGAGAAAAGTTCTCAGGCGAGCTGAGCACGGATGATTGTATCATTTCAACACTCCTGGCAAGACTTAAGTTCCAGGGTATTTCCATGCTAGTGCAATTAATTCCCAAAAACGAGTTCCGGGTAAGTGAGATAATTGATTGAGGAGGGTGAAGGGACATCTGAAGAAGAATCAGAGGTAGCACGGTGTTGGTTATCTGCCAAGCACAAGGCAACTGCAAACTTCCTAAACACACAGGCTGCTTTGATGAAATTGTCCAGAAGATACTCAGAGTCTCACCTCCATTGAGTTTCAGTATCTTGCAGTAGTTTTTGAGTTGAATGAAATTCTGGGCCTTTTCAATACCTCTACATACAAGATGAATGCCTGCTGGGAGATAACAGCACCTCCCAACTGCCATTGTTAATATCAGCTTCAGTATTTGGGGATGAATTGCATTTTCTGAAGGAAAAGCTTTAGCAGAAACAACTCTGAACTGCTCACATCTGGCCACTGCAGACAGAAGGACCTTGGCATAGCTCGCTGGCCAGATTTAGTATCAGAGATCATAGGAGCTCACAGAGCAGGGTCTGGTCAACAGCTTTAGCTGATTCCTCTCCTTTCTCTGGAGCACAGCAGATTTGTGCATATTTCCTCCTTTACAATGCCTTGTGTCCGTGGCATCAGTTCCAAAGAGAAAAGGAGGCAGATAACAGCAGCAAACAGGGCCTCTTGGAAAAAAAACAGTGACTCACCACTGGCACCAGTCACTGCTGGTCACACCTGCCCAACAGCCAAATACTTAGTGCTGAAAATGGATCACACTGCTAAATCTCACTGAGGAGCTGTATCCGTCCTTTTTGCACTGGGATGTGCAGAAAAGCTTCTGCATCATATCACAAGGCAGAGACTTCTCCGAGGCACGTCACCGTCTCAGTCACGTCTAGCTTCATTTTGCCTTTGCCACTGGTTGCTACAGGTGAAATTTCTTCTCTTGGGATCTTGAAGAAACATCCTGAAGCTTCCTGCCCACTCACTGTGAGTTGAATTTAAATACAAGGACATTCATTAGCACTGTGTTTCGTCTTAATTTCTCATTTATTCTCAAGGATTATTTTCCCCACTCTACATTTTAACATTAGATGTTTCTCAGTACCTGAGTCTGCATATGCAGCAGCTCGAACGTATAGTGGGGAACGGAGGAGCCAGCACAGCAGAGAGAAGCCATGAAGAGGTTCTCCAAGTCCTGTCGCTGAAACTGGATGGTCAGGAAAAAGCAAGCATGAAAGAAAGTGCAAGGAGAGTGATAAAAAGGCTGAGGACTGAACACCTAGGTGTTGTACAAGAGTGAGAGGGAGCAACAGCAGGTGGGGAATGAGATTTGTCCCACTTTGCTGCTATTTTTCCTCCTGTCATCTCTGGTACCCAAGTAAACTGCAAACATTTTGAAGAATGGACTGTCTTTAAAATTTAGTTTGAGTTGTGCACAGAGATTCTCAGCGCTCCTCTAATACAAATGATCATTCAACAGAAGCTATTGTATACCTGGCATAGTTGAAAATCAGATCCCTTTGAGACCCTAGTAAATTGGATAGAACATCTCATTAGAATTTAACTGTGAAGACAATATAATAAGGAGAGGGATGATGATATAGTTAATGTTGATGACATGGTCTTTGATTTCTTTCTTTGACTATTAATAGCTGAGCAGGGAAAAAAGAAACTGAGGAAGGTCTGTCACTCAAATGAGCACATTTATAATAAGTCATCCTATTAACATAAGGAGAAGATGAATTGGAAATTCTCCAGTGTGTCGTTTGACTGGTCCTATGATCTGTTGTTCAGCCGTGAGCTGATTGCTCGGGACACGTCTAGACAAGGAGAGGAGCTGAGGTTAACCGCACTCTACAGAGAGCTCGCTGTGCCCTTTCACAGTCAATTCAGCAAACTTTATGCAAATATCTTTTGCAAGCATTTGACGGGAAGAAAAAAAGCAATACAATACTGTCTTGGTGGCACAAAAGGACTTCTGAAATTTCCAGTTAATACTTGAAAGTGTTTTGAACTCTTACTAGTGCATTGGCCAATTATTTGCCAGGTTTTATTGTTCCGTCCTGCAGGATGAAAAATCACCCATGAGTATGGCTTAGGTTTCGTCTCCCCTACAGATCAACCTTTGCAAACAGAAACGGACACCATAGCTTTCAAAGAGACCACATTTCCTGCTTTAAAGCAAAAAAAAAAAAAAAGGAATCCAAATGCCCCAAATAGCTATCTTTTAAGCTATTCCTTAAAGAAAAGGGGAATGGAGTTGGAGTACAAAAGCAACTGCGTCATTCCTGGTACATGGCAGAGCCCCAAATATCATGAATAGGAGGAGAAGCACTGCACAGGTGGGGCTGGGGTGCTCCCACCACACAAACCCTCTGAGTAGCAGGACCCCAGCCCCTTCCCCACTGCCTTGCTCACAGCAGCACAAAGCTTGAGCCCAAGAGTGTCCTGAAATAGAGAAGTCTACCTGATGTAACATAGCCCACATGAAGAAATGTCAGCACGTTCAGAACCCTAATCATTAGACCAGGTCATAAACTGTAGACACTAACAGTGGCAGCGATGATGTGTCCATCAGGCACTTCTTCATGATGCACTTCTGTAGTTCTGAGCCATTCCTGTGCTGTGCTATCAGAGTTAAGACGTTTTCATCCATCCCTGCACTACAGGTAGTTAATTTTTTACATTTGAAGCACTTAGAACAAATGGTGCATAGAGACCACCTTTTAAAAACACGAAAGATGCCTGCTGTTTTAAAATAAATTTGAGAATTCTATTGGCTTAAGAAAAGTGCTGTGCTGCCTTTCTGACTGATTTAAAACTTGAATTGTGGCCATTTATAGCTTTAACAAAATCAATAAGACCATACGCTGTGTCAGCCATTGCCCGTTTCAGTCTTTGAATTCATTTGGACAAGCAGCAGCAAAGATAGTAGAGAAGCTGTGGATGCCCCATCCCTGGAGGGGTTCAAGGCCAGGTTGGATGGGGCTTGGAGCAACCTGGTCTAGTGGAAAGTATCCCTGCCCATGGCAGGGGGGTGGAACTCGATGATCTTTAATGTCTTTTCCAACCCAAACTGTTCTATGATTCTATACCAACATCTTGGGCGGTTGAGTTCACCCTTGAAGATCCTTCAGGATTTCAGTGGGATTTTCATACCACTGTAGTCTTGAACAATCAGGTCCTAAATCAGTCACAAGTGCATTAAGTAGAACAGGGCAACAAGCTGGCATTTGGCTCTAGTTTACTTTTAAGATGATGCTGACTTCAAAAGCGCTCTCATCACTGGATGGAAAGGGTAAAAGTGTTGATGACGACGTGAAAAGGACTGAGGTGTTCAATAAATATTTTCATTCTGCATTTGGAAACAAAAAGAATCATGCACCGATGTCATGAGGACAATGCACTCTTCTATCCCATTAGTAACCAAGGAGGGTATTAAACAGCATTACTACAGATAAACATTATTACCTTAACAGGTCCAGACAACTGTCACCCTCCCAACCAAAATGAATTGGCTCAAGGGACCTCTGACCCACTCCTACTTAATCGTGGAGGACTGCAAACATTTTAGAGGACTGCAGAAATGCTGCATTTGGGGCAAATTATTAAAAAAAAGAATCACTAGGGCAATCAAAGTAATTCCAAGCCAGTCAATTTAGCAGTTCTGGGCAAAGTAATGAAATAATCGTATGGAAGTCAGCAAATAAAGAACGTCAGTGGAAATAATAGAGGTCAACACAATTTACAGGGGAAAACTCTTGTGAAAGAAACTTGATTTGGTTTAGTTGATAGCAGCTACTAAATAGATGTGAGATATTTGCCTTTTGTAGATTGCCTGATCGTTCGCAATACTCTCATTGTAAATTACCACAATGACTAATAACATCAAAATGCCAGGGAAGTAAATTAAGAACTGACAAACTGGCAAGTCCTAAGTAAAATACAGATGTCTGTAACTTAGCAAGAAACAGAAGTGGAACCAGGTCCTGACAATGCAGCCAATATCACCCAGCTGCTTTTTCTAAGGTGAGTGCCTTGTGCAGTCTGTGTAAAACTGATTCCAACTGAAAAAACAGGGATGCCATGGTTTATGGGAGGGCAAAATGAAGCTGGTTTTGTACCACTGCCTCCCCTGCAGCTGGCTATGAAAGTTTATCATCGTACAACTGACCTGCAGCTGGTCCCAAATCCAGAGCGAGTGCAGGGCAGGAGCTCAGCTCTGGGGCCTGTCTCCTGACCATGGTAAAATGGACAAGAGCTGGTAGGACACAGAAGAAAGTCAATATGAACTGCTCCACTTCAGCTTCTGTGCAGAGCCCCTAGATCCCACTCCAACCCTCTGGGACCAGGAGATCACCTGCTGGCTGGAGATGGGCCATGTCCTCTCGTGCATTGCTCCTGGAAACCTCCTAGCCCTGTCTGCCCAGGTCCATCTTCATGGACCCATAGGAGCACAAGAGGCTGGGCATTTGGGATTCTGGTTTTTTGGTCACCAAAGGAGTCATGCTGGGAATATTTAGCACAGCTGAGAGCTTTGACTGTGCTCCGACTGCTTTTTCTAGACAGGGTAAAAATAGAAAGCCGAGAAGTAAACGTGGTGATGTTAACATCCTTACACAGCAAGATTTCACATCCCTGTGAACTCACGTTCCAAAATCCTCTTTGGGGGGAGGAAGAAAGGCAGGACAGGCTTTGAACACCCTCATCTAGTAGGAATAGATCCCTCAAAATCTATTTGCATTGGGAGAGGGTCTGACCGCATGCGTTTATTATGCTCTGTATAATTGCCACTCTTGCCTCCTGGTAATTATTTTACTATCCATGAAGGATTACATTAACCTGGAAGAGAAAAAGAAAAAAGCAGGGGCATGCAGGGAAGTCTTTGAACACCAAATTCATTCACCAGTTAGTTAGAAACAAAAGTGCGTGTTCAGAAGGTTAATTAACAAAAAGTCTGTCTCAAGGCAACTGCTGCTTCTTACTAATGGTTACCATGAAAATTCATAAATTCACTGCTCCCAATGGGAGGATTTGCTGACTGCAGCATGGGGTGGCACCTCTCTGCTCCTTCATGATGGAAAAGGATGGCCAGAAAAGCCCCTTGTTTAAGCGAAGGGGTAAAGTCCCACTGACTTCAGCAAGGCAAGATTTTATGCTCCATGTCCTTGTCTGACAAGGACACACATTGCCCTGTGCTAGTGGAAGGGTTTAAACTGCAATCTTTGCTATTTGAAGGGAAACTCAAAGCTCTTGACCTAAAATTAGCACTGCCAGCTGCGTTTTGGGCAGCACACCAGCTTTTGCTTCGCTCTTGACACCAGGCAGGAAGGTCCAGACTACAAAGGCTCCTGATGCCCCGGGGACCTGCTCCCACCATGGACAGCCAGATCCAGTCTCTGTGATGAGACCCAAGAGCTCACACATGCTCTGGGAAGCAACAGCTTTCCTGGGAATGGCTGTACCCTATAAGACAAGGGGCCACCAAGGCAGCAGTGCCTCTCAGCCCACAGCCAAAGTGAATTCCTGGAGAAAAAAATGCAAAAAAAATACCTACTTGCCCAGGGTATTGCCTGACTGCCAGCCATTCACAGCTCAGGGGTTTCCTGAGGTCTTGATGGTTTCCCTCTGCTAAACATCTTTTCACAAATCCGCCCAGCCTCTCCTTTAACACAGGATAATTTTTATCATGAGCAATCTAATATTGCACCAAAGAGACACGAGGCTCATGGGACCACATTTTTGCCTTCCTTTACCAGGGTACAGTGGGCTCCCCGGGAGATGGGAGGCAGAGGGGATTTCATACACCTGTATTTCAAGGTCTCACTGCATTTGAAGGCTGTTACAGATCAGCTTGCAGTGTGTTTTCCTTCAGGCTTTTATGCAATTACTCTGATTTCTTGGCACTGAGCGCTAATGATTCACCTGAGTTGAGCCACGCACAAGACGATGTGGCTCTGGAAGGCTTCCCACCACAGGCGCTGCGCTCAGCAACTCTGCGAGGTGAATACAAAGGATCTTGCAACTGCTAAGCCTTCTAGGGAAAAGGAGAGGCTTTAAAGAAGCTCAGCCCTCGCCTGCGCTGATCACAACCATAGATTTTATAAATCAAGCTTAGCTCCTTTGCTGGAGAAAAGCAGCTTCTGAATACCTGAGACCCAAAGGGAGATGGGCATAGCTAGAAGGCTGGGTTTGGGGGACAGGGTTAGATGTTGGGAAGGTAGAATGGGTTTCCACAAAAATAACAGACGCCAAGGGGCTAAAGAGCAACACAGAAGTGACTTCAGAGCCCATCCTCTTGAAACGGGCACGGGGCAAATAGCATAGGCTGCAGTTATGGATAAAAAACTGATTAGAAAGACAAAAGGCAGAGAGATGCCAAGAAAGCAGGAAAGATGCAGCATCACTTGACATCTAGAGAGCAAGGCGGTGCTTAGTGCTGCAGGTGCCATCGCTCGTTAAAACAGGGAGTGGAAGAAAATACAGTGTTCACCAGCACCCAGCCCAGTGCCTGTTTCCATCAGCAGCTGAGCCACTGCTCTTCCCAGCCCAGCACGATGGGACATGGCAGGGGGCTGCAAGATTTTACATAAGGTTGGATGAATAACTGTGCCCACACCTCCCCTCACCACTGTTATGCAGCAGCTCTGTGGTCCAGATCAAGTATTATTAAGAGGTTTTTCTATCGACCAGATGACACATCGTTTGGCCCTACTTCTTGGGTCTACTCATGATGTGTATTAGTTGCAATGCCTCTGTTGTCCATGCTGTCCTACTGAAATTACTGCCAGTACAAACTGAATGCTACCCATGGGCTTTCCAGGTGGGGTTGCAATAGGATAACCAGAGGATATAGGAATGAGGGAGGGCAGAAGGTGAGGAATCAGCCCTGCAAGTCTGGGCTATGGGCAAATGTTCACACACGCTTACCTGCCCAATATACAGAACCAGCCCAGCTGCAGGTGGGAAAGCATCAGTCCACAAAACCCAGCAACCTGCAAGTGAGTTCACATCTTGAGCAGGCAAAATCCAGAGTGGCCTTGGTGACATGAACATTTCTGCTGTCGTTTTCAAGATCTGTGCTGCTTGAACCTGTTTATCTTGTGTTTTGCTCCGTGACCTGATTAAATCCCAAGTTCAGCAGAAGAAGTAAGCTCAAAATTATGGTGTAAGCCCAGCAGTTCTCTTTAAGGTATTAGAACAGAATAGAACAGTCCCAGTTGGAAGGAATCAACAAGGATAATCTGGTCCAGCTGCAATATTTGCCTGTAAGAAGCTCTGCGTGTTCTCCCCACCTGCTTTGCTTGGTAGATACGCCCAGTAGATGGGGGTTTACTCTGTTACTTGTAGTTTTATCACAAGACACATTAATTTTAAAATTTCATGTGCCAAGCACCTCCCTTAGATTGAATGTCCTTAAATTTCTTGATGCCACTGAAACTGTGTAAAAGTAGACAGAGACAGGAAGCTTGAGATGTAAGGACTGGGCTTCATCCAGGTGCTGTTTCATTATCTCATAATCATAGAATCATTTAAGTTGGAAAAGACCTATAAGATCATCGACTCTGCTCTGAAGGTAATGGAAAATGGCAGGTGAAGGGGCATAGGTGGCAAGTTGGCCACCTCCATGTGGTCCTACGTCAGTGTGTCTGGGTGATGAAGATGGGTCAAGTGTGGAAGAGAGACCGGAGTAAAGACCATGCTTCTCCCAGATCTCCTCATCTTGGTGAACAACAGCACATTGTTAGAATTCCCAAAAAGAGTAGGTTTTTTATCAGATTTAGATTGGTGCTCGGACTAGATGATCTCAAAGGTCCTTTCCAACCTACATGATTCTATGGTTGGCAGCATTTCCTGCAAGCCAGAATTTTTTCTTCTTTCCCCTTCTAGTTTTTCTTAGAAATAGCTTAAGAAGAAACTTGGCTTCAGTTATGGGCCTGAGGCAAAGAGAGGATGGAGAGGTTTAACCCAAATGACTAAGCCTTCAACTGAATGTAAGTGAAAACGGGTTTACGAGAGGAAGTCAGAAGTAGCACTGCCAACCTCACCTATAAAAGGTATTACGTCAACTGAGCTCAACAGTTTGTGGTTTCAGTCCTCTCCAAGATTTATAATAAGCTGTGAACTTCTTCCTTCACATATTTGATTACATCAAGAGATACTGTCTTTAGAAAATCTTTTGGAGAGTGCCTAGATGAAATAAGGGGGTTTGAAATTCCCTTGTGCATAATGGACTTTCTAAGTTCCTGCTTTTGCTGTGATTTGTTCAGCTGTTTCACCACCAATTCTGTACGGGGCAGCAGATGAATATTGCAATGATTGCTTTCAAATATAAAAACATACATATTTTTATACACTAGTGTGTGTTTAATTAAAAAAAATATCCCCACAAAACAAACTTTAAAGAGTCTTTAAGAATGTGAACTCTGTTTTTTGAAATCTAGATAAACTTACTGTAAAGCTGCTTCCCAGTGTAAAGGTGGCCTCTTACCTAGCTACCTTACCTTTCAAAAATGAATAAAGTCCCTTTTATATGTGGTCCCTTTTATACCAATAAATTGTGCCTGCATGAAGGAGGGAGATGGGTGAGGAATTGTCTCTCTTAGCGACGCTAGTATAGTTAAAGAGGTAAAAACAGAGATGGAAATTGCTTCTTCACAGGAAAGATTGTGTCTAGGATGCACGACAGAGGTGAAACAGGAGAAGGGAACTACTTAAAATGAGTCTCCTGAGGCTGTCACACTTGCTGTGGGGTACACAGATGATCAGTTCCTTTCAGAGTACTCACTCAAAATTGCCTTATTTGACTTTCTTATTGCTCAGTATTCCATGACCTCCAATTTGAGGTCCTTTTCCCTTTCTCATGTTGTTTTTGGTTGGTTGGTTTGTTTTTTAGCATAGTCTTCCTTAGCTATAGTATAAAGGTTAGCTGCTTCCCACGCTGAGCCTGGTCCTGTGTTAGCCTCAGGCAACCACATCACAATACCCCACATATACAGATCAGACTCTACCTTGAAAATCACTCTGGGCTTCTCCTCCAGGTACTTATCCCCACAAGGACACCCTTGCAGCCCCAAGAGTTAGAAGCTGGCTCAGTCCCTTCCAAAGCTACTCATGGGATAACTTGGATCTGCTGATCCAGGTGCAGTATTGAAGCCAGACACCAGCTTCACCCTGCCCAGGGGTTGATCCCCACACCACAACAGTGTGGCCACAGACATGGACATGGCCCTTTCAGCTCCAGTTTGCTTGGCTGGGCCCCACTGGCTGTCTCCAATACCTTTTGCTCAAGAGGTGATGGTGGAAGGGTGTGCTCCATGCTGTGCAGTGCAACACCATGCTGGAAATAGTGATCCCTCCTCTTCCTCACCAGGACTGCTGCCTCTCGCATTACTTTAACCCAGGACCAGTCTTCAGTGGCAGGTCTGCAATTTCAGTGGCCACACCAGCTTCAAGCTGTCCTCTCTTGTCCCCTCCTCCTCCATTTGTTTCCTTTTCACACATAGGACCTAGCTGGGTAGAGCATCGCAGGCAAAGTCTCACCAGCCTCTGTAGCATGGCCTTCATCCTTCCTTGTATCTACTGGAAATACACGTCCACCCCATAAATCCTTGGAGTAAACACACCACCAGGGCCATGACGTATTGCTGGCTCACAGGAGGCACGGGGTGTTCTCCTTCACAGTCATTCCCAAGCATCAAGCACCTGTTTCATGGCAGAAACTATGTTGTTGCTCTGTGAGTTCAAGCTCACAACAACTGAATTACATCCCCTTCTCCCACTTTTTCTGTCTGTGCCCCACTGAGACACACCAGCTCCCTGTACTGGTAACAGTTCCCCAGTCTCCTACTTGAGGAGCTGCTCCAGTAGCTTCCCCCAAGGCCTTTCCTGGTGCTTACATCGCCCTGGCCAATTCCTTACCCCACCAAAACACTCCTACTAATTCCCATCTTAATGCATAATTTCCCAAATGGCTCTTTATCAACTGCTCCAAGAGACAAAGTGGGTAAAACATGGCTGCAGTAGCTCTTATCTGGAAGATCAGTTCTCTTATCAGAGAAAGCTAACAGGTTAGGCCGGCACCATCAACTTTGGGTAAGCTCTGTTGGCTGTTATCTCATTTTGTATGTGTTTCCATGTTGGTAAGCCCTCATCCCTTCAAAGTTTCTTTAGAAGTCTTTCATCCCCCCTGAGATGAGATTAATCTAACCTGTGGCTGTCCTGATCTCACCCTTTCTCTCTCCTCGTTTCGTGTCTGTCCACAAATAGAGCCTGTGACTTGCCCTGTTCTTCTCCAAATCAGAGTATACTTGTTGCCTTCCTTTAACACAGAAGTTTTCAACAGAGGTTTGCTGCATGCTTTTAGCAGACAAAAGCAAGAAACAAAAAAGAAGAAACCAACCACCCTGATAACAGGATGGTTTCCTGATAGCAAAATGGTTTCAGTACTCAAAGGGGGTCTACAGCAAAGATGGGGAGGGACTCTTTATCAGGGAGAGCAGTGACAGAATGAGGGATAATGGTTTCAGACTGAAAGAGGGGAGATTTAGATTAGATCTTAGGAAAATAAAATCTTTCCTGTGAGGGTGGTGAGACAGGGAAGTTATAGATGCCCCATCTCTGGCAAGTGTTCAAGGCCAGGCTGGATGAGGCTTTGAGCAACCTGGTCTGGTGGGAGGTGTTGTGTCCCTGGGCCTGGCAGGAGGCACGGAGCCAGACGATATTTAAGGTTCCTTACAACCCAAACCAAAGGATGTAATTTGCTTTCTGGGCTGTGAGTGCACATTACCTGCTCGTGTTGAGCTTCTCATCAACAAACATCCCCAAGACCTTGCCACGTGTCCACTCACCTGTAATATTTATACAGCTCCCCATCGTCTTTTAGCTGAGCACTCAGGATAATACATTTATTCCCTTCTGAGGTAGGAGAATTAGCCTTTTTTTTTCCATTTTACTAGAGGAAAAATGAGGCATAGGATCACTAGATTTGTGTCACATAATACCATAATAGCATAAATATACATAATAGCTGTGTAATGGCTATTTTAAAATCTTTAGCTGCACTCTTCATTATGCACCATTTTTCAAGGTGCAGTGAAAATCAGAATGTCCCAGTGTGGGAAAACTGCTCGCCGTTACTGAAAATATAAAGTAGATTTTCACAGCAAAAGAAAAACATCCCACAACCTCAGAGGTGGCTTCACCTACCTTTTCTCATTAGCAAAATACATTCATAGTCAAAACACGCCCCTTGCAGACATCACTGTAGGAACATAATATGCATTTTAATTCATTTTAAGATGTTTGTCTGCAGCAAGTCTTCCATTTTTTCATACCCCTTGCTGCTTCAAATCATTTAATGTTACAAAACGGTTGGCTCCCAATGTTGCTCAGAGTTCTATCCATAGGAGCTACCCAACTGCCCCATAGAAAGGCTCTGTCCCTTGGGGTTTTCAGTGCTAACTTCTCCTGAAGCCAGCCTTAAGTGGGAGCCAGCACATGCCTCCTGTGTTTAAATTTGCTTCCTTGACTGGTATCTTGTGCTACCCTTTTACCATGAACTTCATGGAGGCGTTTTCACTCCTTTACTCTGACAATATCATTTTTCCTAAGGCAACCAGGCAAGGGACATGTAAGTATTACCTTAAATATACACTAGAGGATGCTCTTGGGTCAGCAGTGAGAGACAAACTGCTTCCTTCTGCTCCCAATCTGCAGCACTTCAAGAGGTTCCAAGGCTCAGAAAGTGTTTCGAGGTGTACCCAAGGCCTAGGTGGTGCTTCAAGGCTTAGGAAAGATAAGAAGAAAATGCTCACATAGGGGCAAAAGTGTAATGCAAATGACAAAGTAGTGACAAAAACTACTCACCCTGCTTTTGCAATGCTATTTACTGCTCAATACATGTTTAAAATACAAATGCAGGCAGGAACTTCGACAAGACCAAGAGTTTCTTTGTTGTTTTCCTTTTTAAATCATCTATTTATTATACATCAGGTGAATTTTGACCGAGAATATAGGGTGAATATCAGATAAAGTCCATGTCTCAATGCTCCTGTGCTGCAAATGTTACTGCAGAAAACAAGGAGAGAAAGGAGGAAATTGGTGCTGTGAAGAAGCACCCACCCCACCATAGCACCCATCTCCCACTGCGCAGGAGCTCCCAGGACTTAATGAAAATCCTGAATTTCAGCCTCAAGGGGCCCTCTGCTTTCAGGCTGCTGGGGTCATGCGGGAACCCCATCTTCCCACCAACTCTTGGGGTATGGAAGGAGTGTTGGGTCCAAGACACCTTCACAGAACAGCCTGGAGGACTGAGGCCAACAGAACATTTAAGGACCCAAGTGTTCCCATTGAGCCAGGATCTACATGTACAACCCAAACATTCAGCAACAACTTCCCTCCCATCAGTAACAAGGAGATCTTCTGCAGAGATTTGTGTTTGGACCAAACACTTGTTTATAACAGCAGTGGTGCCTTACTCTATTGTGGTTTTATTTTGCTGGTTTGAAAGACCTTCTCAAAAGCCTCCTTTTCTAGCCAACTGCCCCATTTTGCAGGATGAAACCCATTGCAGGGCACTGGAACAAACCCATTGATGCAAATTCAGATTGTCAGGTGAGATTCAAACTAATAATAATAATTAAAAAAGATTTAAAATCATAGAATCATTGAATGATTAGAGTTGGAAGTGACCTTAAAGATCATTGAGTTCCAACCCCCGTGCCATGGGCAGGGACACCTCCCACCACACCAGGTTGCTCAAAGCCACATCCCGCCTGACCTTCAGCGGTTCCAGGGATGGGCCAGCCACAACTTCTCTGGGCGTGAAGGGCTGCAGTTTTAAGGGGAGTTGGAAAACCCAGGGAGAGATTGTTTTGTTTTTTAAAAACAGTCTTGACATTCTCAAAACAAAAGAGAAAGGAAAACCCACCATAAAAAGCCATATTAATTTCACCACAAGGTGACTACAGGATGCTTTGTATGTAATAACCTCCCTAAAATAACCTCCTCAGGAGGCTCTTCAAGGGCCCAGCTCCTGTGAGGCTGCAGCCAAGAGAAACTTCTCCCAAGAGCAAGGCTTGCTCCAGCCTTGACAGTCTGTCCAGCAGAGCTTATTTCATACAGAAAACTTCTGGCACTTTGCTCCTGTCTGAAGGGAAGGTAGATGTCAACCTCTCCCACAGCGCAAAGTCATCCATCAGCTGGAGTGATGGGGGATGCCTTTGCTGTCCACACACAAAACCATCACGCCCAGTCCATCATAGTGATGGTATGGCCCTAAGGAGGAAAGTAATGTAAGCTGTGCCACTGCTCCAACTCATCTAGTGGAGAAGCTCCTGCTGCTCAGTGAACCAGTGGCAGGAAAACCAATTATAAAAGCAGATTAATGGTGTAACCAGTAGCTGTAAAGCTCACCTGGGACTGCAGGTTGCAATCCAAGACCTTGCTGCAGTCCATAGAGCATCTTAATCGCTCAAACTGAAGCTGAAACTCTTGCTCTGAACTTCTGACCACTCATTTGGATGTGAACCTTTTTCCTTGGAAAAATCTGTTTTCCATATAAACCCCTAGATACCCTTTCCTCCCCCAAAGACGTGCAAAATGTTTGGCCTAAGCAGCTCCATGTGGTAACAAATCCCAAAGGCTAATTGTGTGGAAAAGCATTTCCTTTCATCAGGTTTAAATTTTCTGCCTTTTTAGCATCGACTGCACCCTTTTCCTTGCATCATGGGAAAGCAATGTTTAATGCACGGAGCTGGAAAGAGCCCAAGACCACCGAGCCATTGCGTGAAGACCAGCAGGTTGCCAGCAGCTTTAAACAACTGTTGATCACCACCATCACCACCAAATTCCTAACAGATTACCAAAAAAGAAAAGGCCAAGGCCAACCCCCCCACTTTTAGGCTACAAAAACAGGTTCTTCCAACTGTTGTTAGGGTGAGGAATTTGCAGATGCTCCTTTGCAGATGACAGGCGGAGCGGAGCTGTCAGTCCCTGGCAGGAGGAGAACACCCAAGGCTTGGGAAGTTGTACCTTTCTCCTTTATTTTGACTGTGTAGCTGCTAATGTTGCAAACAGCTTTTCAGAAGAAAATGCCAAATCAGTCCTCTTTCATTTTGACATGCAGCAGCAGTCATCCTGACTTGCCCCAGCAGCATCTCTAGGATGTCTTTGCAACATGAAGAGGTTTCCTCCACCCTCCCCAAATTCGCTTTATCCTCCCAAGCATCTGCAGGGGCTGGTGGCTCTGAGGACACGTTGGGAAAAGCCATAGCAAGGGATAAATCTGGATGTGCCCCTGCTTTGCTCTTGCTAAGGAGCAGTTCTGGACAGAAGTTGGTTCAAGCCCACCGGTCCAGTCTGGTCTGAATGGCTTCAGGCCTATCCCTCATGGAGAGAAGCTGGGACAGCAACACAACAGGTAGCTTCAGCCAGCAGGGACACCTCCCACCAGACCAGGCTGCTCCAAGCCCCATCCAGCCTGGCCTTCAACCCCTCCAGAGATGGGGCAGCCACAGCTTCTCGGAGCAACCTGGGCCAGGCTCTCACCACCCTCACAGCAAAGAACTTCTTCCTAATATCTAATCTAAATCTCCCCTCTTCCAATTTAAAACCATTACCCCTTGTCCTGTCACTAGACTTCCTGACAAAGAGTCCCTCTTCAGCTCTCCTGTAGCTCCCTTCAGATACTGGAAGGCTTCTAGAAGGTCTTCCCAGAGCCTTCTCATTTCCAGGCTGAACAGTCCCAACTCCCTTAGCCTATCAAACACACCTCACCTCAAAGAGCTCCAAAACAAGCCAAATTTGTTGCCCGCTGAACATGGGCTTCAAAGCAAGGTCTGTTTGCGATCACCCATCTTTAAAGACAATATCGATGAGTTAATGTGACGTAGAAGTGGAGCAGGTCATCAAACACTTGACAGAAATCCAAGGGTGGCTTTATATTGAGGAAAGAGCTAGTCTAAAGAAGAAGAGAAAGAAGTTGAAGCAGCAGGAGAAGTGCGGGCAGATGCTAATGCAGCCTCTGCATGCCGAGGTGGAAAGGAGGGAAGAAACTGAGCTACAGGTTCTGCTTGTTGGTGGCTAGAACCAGCTGAAGACACACAGATGATTTTCCCATCCTAGCTTATTTCCCTTTCTTTACACTTATGATGCAAGTACAGATTAACATGATTTTAAAACAAAACCTGAACTGTTTGCATAAATTCAAGTTCTACAGACAGTCTTGAGGGGAAAAAAAGAAAAAGAAAAAAAAAAAGATGAGTATATGAAAGCCAAATATTAATACAACTGGTTTCTTTAGGACTGTGGAGGTGATTTTGTTACTTTTCTCCCTAACAAATAGCCAAATGGATATCACTGCCTGGTACCTCAAAGGGTAAAAGTTTGACCAGACTCAGCTTGAGGCTGGGGAGAATCTGTATTCTGTCAAGCCTTCAAAGTAATTTTCCTTCTGCTTTTTCTGTTGCCTTCCCAGCACTTTTTCCCAAATGCCTTCTGCAAAAAGACCGGTGGTCGTGGCACCCCAGTACTGGGATGGAGGAGCTCATCTGGGCTTGCCAGTAACCTGCTGTCCCTTCGGTGCTGGAGTGAGAACCTTTAGCTCAGCTCGTTGCAGAATTTTGAACATGCTCAAAGTTTGAGGAATCACACAACAGGCCTAGTTTGATTTTTTTGATTTTTCCAGGGATTAAGAGGCAATATGCAAAACCAGCACGTCGAGAAGCTTCTGTGGCCCGGGTTTCCTTCTCCTGCATCCCACGCCACAAATGTTTCATGTCCTCAATTCAGTTTCTGGGTTGCTCTGGCACTTCTCTCAGCCTCAGCAGCGGGGTACGTGGAAGAGCTCAGCTTGGGGACTAGGCCCTGCTCTATCACCTCGCCCTCTCCAGATGTTCTCAACCCCATAGAATCACAGAGTTGTTGAGGTTGGAAGGGACCTTCCAGATCATCTAGTCTAATCATCAACCCAACGCTGACAGAAGTGTTGAAGGCCAGGCTGGATGGGGCTCTGAGCAACCTGGTCTGGTGGGAGGTGTCCCTGCCTATGGCAGGGGAGTTGGAACTGGATGATCTTTAAGGTCCCTTCCAACACAAACCATTCTATGAATCTATGAAAAACCACCACTGAATTTCATCTCTAAGCACTATGTCTACTCGTCTTTTAGATACCTCCAGGGATGGTGGCTCAACCACTTCCCTGTTCCAATGCTTAATAACACCTCCAGTGTAAATTTTTTCCCTAATACCATGCCTGAACCTCTCCTGGCACAACGTGAGGCTGTTTCCTCTTGCCCTATTGTCTGTGACTTGGGAAAAGAGACCAACCCCCACCTCTCTACACCCCCCTTTCAGGTAGTTGTAGAGAATGATAAGGTCTCCCCTCAGCCTCCTCTTCTCCAGGCTGAACAACCTCAGCTGCCTCAGCTTCTCCTCATAAGACTTGTTCTCCAGATCCTTCATCAGCTTTGTTGACCTTCTCTGGACATGCTCCAGCCCCTCAATGTCTTTCTTGTTGGGAGAAGGCCAAAACTGGTGGGGCTTCACCAGTGCCAAATAGAGAGGGACTGTCACCTCCGAAGTCCTGCCCACCACGATGTTCGTGATACAGGCCAGGATGCTGTTGACTGCCTGGGCCACCTGGGCACACAAACTTCAACCATGCAGAGCACAGTTTGGCCAAAACTCAGTTCATGCAGGGAGCACATCCACATTGTCTCACCTTGCTCCATCACTGCTTTCTGTGCAGATTGGAAACACTTCCCAGGTGCAGGGCCAGGAGCCCAGGGCAACATCCCATCCTGCTGCTGGGTTCTTTTTCATTTTACAGGACCTGAGGTATCACCCAAATATATTTTACTGTTTGTTATTCTAGGGAGAGGGGCCTTTCTGTGGGAGATGGCAGTATTGCAGAAGTGACTTCAGCATTACCAGCTCTACCACAGCCAAGAGACAAACGCTTTCTGTTATTTACCCCTCAAACTCCGGTCAATATTTACTGTATTGCCCTCAATGTATTAGTGAAGACGTTCACTCAGATCCACTGCTTGCCAAAAAGCAAGTTAATTTAGCTTGGTAATACAATTCAAAGTGGTTTGAGTCATCTACATCCCTGACTATCGGTGTCCAGACAGACACCACATCCATCCATGCGTGTATTAATAAAGACTTAAAAATAGACAATCAATTTCTCTAGACCTGAAATAACACATCTGATCCCAGGAAAGCAAAAGACCCAGCAGGGATGACCCCAGCCAAGGGGATACAACGCAGGTGGTTTTCCTAATGTGTCTTCAAGTGGTGGTGGCTGGGTCCTATTGGTCTCCTGGAGCCCGTGGCTGGGGAGGGGGCACTGGAGATGCTCCAGCAGTGCCAGCGTTGTGCTTAGGTGCTGAGAAACAACAGATCAATTATTCATCAGCTAAAAGGCAGACTTCTATTACAACAGATGTTTCTCCGAATGTTTGACACTGCCCATTAACTCACCCTTTAATTTTAATTGCTTAACTAATGACTATGTTCAAGGTTAAATGAGTTTAAATCTTCATTCTTCTTTCACCATCCTTAATATAAAGATACTACCCAACTTAATGGAGAAAAGGGAGGGAGAAGGAACCAAAACAAGTATCATCTCTGATGGGATATAAACAAGTGGCCAGTTAATCCTCCGTGCACCTGCCCAGGGGTTTTCTTTAAAGCAGAGAAGTGATGGAAGGATCCCTCAGGTTGAAGGTGGACATGGGATGCAAAACTAGGCTGGACCTGGGACTGCAGTTGGGAAGGAGGTGGCATGGGTTGAGCATCCTTCCAAAAACCAACACAGAGAGGAAGCACCTGCTGAGGGAGGAAGGAAGCATTTGTTTCAAACAGGGTGTTTAGGTAGCCTCCAAACTGAGAACTCAGCTTACCTGAGTAATTTGGGTTTGTAAGTCACAGCAGTGTTGACCCCACACGGTGCTCCTATGCTTCCTGCTATAAATATTTAGAGCTCATAAGAAGAGCAGAGTTTGCTGGCCAAGCGAGGAAGGAGCCCCTGAGGAAGAGGAGAGCTTCAGCTCCCTGCCTGGGGCAGCAGGGAGGGATTTGTCTCTCGGAGGATACTACCCCAAAGAAGTGCTGGGCTGTGATTGCATCCTTCTGGCTGATTTCTCCACTTGCTCCACAGTTGGTGCTCAGCATCTTAGCAGGATCACGAACACATGAATTTCTGCAGCACGCATAGCTAAAGTCTTGCTGGCTGCCAAGCCAGTAAATACCATGCCTTTTAGCTCTATGACTTGGTACCCTTCAGCAATGAGCGATGTAATGCTGCTAAGGCCACTGAAAAAAGCCTCTCCCTCTCCCTTCACTGCTCCTCACCGCAGTGTGCCTACAGGAGTAATCCACCTTCACTGCCAGAATCAGCCCACTGAAGTAATACTAGAAGAAAATAAGGACGTACCCTGGAGGCTTTTCCTCAGCTCAGGCAGGCTCAAAGACACCCTTCAGTGTTGCATCTGTTGACATAACTCAAGAACACGTTGCACCATTTCTCTATCAGGGCCCAAGGATTTAGTTCAAATAGATCAGTTCTGTTCCCCCCCAGTAAATGGCCAGTAGCAGCGGGAATAACAGGAGAGGCAGGACCAGACCCAGCTCTCCTCCGACCAGTACCAGAGCACTCCCATCCCAGGAGAGGACTTGACACACATGGTCAAGGAAAACTCTTTTTGTTCTCTATGTCTTACCACACTAAGGACACAAGGGAAGGAAAGAGGAAGCAGACAGAAAAATAAGCATTTTTTTTTTTCCAGCATAGAGGAGAAAAGGAAGCATGTCTCCTTCCTTTCCGTCTTGCTTTCCTTCCTTTGGTCCCTCTTTTGAGATGTGAAGGAGCAGAGATTAATGCATGTTATTCTCCAGATTGTTCTCGCCTTTCAGGAAACATTGATCCAGATACTTCTTACCTGTTTTGTGGACAATTTGGAGACTGGAAGGTGAGCAGACCCCATGCCAGGGCTACAGGAGGCCAGAATCTGATCTCAGCTTTGCTGGTGTAAATCTAACTCAATTCAGCTGTTACAGCCAAACTGGGCTCTAACATGACATTCCTACCAGAATTTTGTGAAAACCTTTTGTTTACACCACTCATTCAGATTCGGGAAACCCAGTCCTCATTTTTCGTCCTGGAAACATTCAAGGTCAGGTTGGATGGAGCTCTGAGCAACCTGATCTAGTTGAAGACTAGAAGATCTAGTTGAAGGTGTCCCTGCTCATCGAGACGACCTTTAAAGAAAGGTCTCTTCCAACCAAAACTATTTTATGATTTACCAAGGAGGTTATAACCAGTTGCTACACTGCCATCACGCATCAACCACCACTACAACCATGACCTAGAGCATGCCCAGGCCTGGTTGTCCATGTGGGAGGAGGGAAAAATGTTAAAGGACATCAGCCTGTCCCCTGTTGCCACAACTAGTGCTACACCATGGTGTGAGAAACGGCTGCTAAGACCAGGGCTGGCCATGGTTAAACATCCCTCTGGGTTCCAGGGACAGTTTAGCACAAGAGAAGATGCTCCCTCCTTCCTGCCAGAGTCTTCTCCACCCCAAAACGGTACCAGGGACAGGCAGCTGAAAACCTGTCACCTTCCAATTTCACACACAACAGAAGTGTTCACAGCCCTTCATTCCCAGCTAAGCACTTATAGAGTGGAGCAAACCTCTTAAGTTTAGTTTCTAAACTGAAAAGAAGTTCTTGGAGTTTTTTTATAAAGTTGTTGGACTTGTGATTTTTTTTTTTCTTTCTTTTTTTCCCCTAAGCAGGCTCACGAGGACATCCACTCGTTTGATTTTTGGCTCCAGCTCAGCAGCCTTCGGTAGTGACAACCATCAATCCTGCCAGACAGCCGATGGCACAGAAGGCAAGGAGTGGGCGAACTCCTCTTTTTTTTTTTCTTTTTCCCATTTTTCTTTTTTTTTTTTTTCCAATTTGCATGGCGGTTCAACGCTAGCTGGCAGGCAGCCAAGCGCTCAGCATCTTCCTCCTCATCTTCCTCCCACCCAGAAAGGTGTCTCTGCAGAACAAGGTGCTGCCAAGACCACGGCTTGAACCGTGCCAGTCCCACAAATAGATGCCGGATCCCAGAGCTGTTAATCCTACACGTTTCGGTGTTGCAAAGTTCACTGGTGAGATGTTTTGGGGTTTTTTTTCCACCCCCGCCCCTCAACTCCCAGCCTGAGTGGTATAAAATTTAATTTTACGGATGGTTCAGTGCAGCCCAAATTTTGGCAGGAAAGGGGAAGGTTGCACCAAGCACCAGAAATGTCGAGGTCCAGCTACCGGCTCACCCCTACCCTTTGGCGAATATCAGATTTCTGAGTGTAGAAGTGAGGATTTAATTCTTTGTTCTTGAACTCATTCTTTCCATCCCAGGGGCCAGTGGAATGTAATCTCTCCAGATGCCAGCACCTCTTAGGAAATTGTAATATAGCAGCTATGCACTGTAAGTGGCTTATTCATACGTGGAGAAAAGAATAGTTATATCCTTGGGGGATGGTTTTGAAATGGTGCACGGTGACACAATCCCTGGGACAGGCGGGATTTACTTCAGCTGAGGATCCGTCCCCAAAACACAGTTGTTTCCAAGAGGAGAAGCAGGGCCAGCATTCATATTTTACTCTTGGTTTGTTTAAAGTCTTTTCTTGCTGTTTAAAACCACCAGTGCTTCCTTCCTGGGGAGGGAGGCAATGCTTTTAGGGTTACTGTAAATAATCAGAGCCAGAACAATTGGCCGAGTAAATTATCCTGTCTGCTGACACTAACAGACTCCACCGAGCTACCAGGAACTTGATCAGCTTATTTTTTTTCCTTCTGTCTTGCTACTGTTATAATAAAATAAAAGTTTGCTGAAAGTCCCTCTTTGGAGCAAAAACAAAAAAGAAATGCCTCGTAGAGAACAATTCCAAGGAGCATTCTCAAAGCTCTCATTGACCAACTCTGAATTAAGAGGTCTGTCAAGAAGAAAAAGCGTGCAGGAGAACAAGGGAGCCCGAAGAGCCAACTGACAGATTACCACATGACAAAGCTAAAAGGGAACTCCAAACCCTGCCAGCACGGCTGCCCACAGAGCCTGCCAAGAGCCAGATGCTGCCACGGGGATAATATCCTCCAGGGCTGGGGAACCAGGCACTCCTCAGCCAACCGAGCTGGGGACAAGGGGATGGAGGGGCAGCCTTGCCACCCAGGACCATCACATCTATAAGGAAAGGATTGGAGAGAGGCATGGGCAGTGTCTTTGGCAAAAGAAAAAAGAAAGAAAACAGGATAAAACAAACAAACAAAACCCCAGGGTATCTGCTTCTTATCCAGAAACTCATTTGGGGAGTGTCTTTCCTCCTTATGCAAAGCAAACCACCTCTCGCAGCAAGGGGACAGCGAACGGGTCAGGCAGGGGAAGAAATGACACACCAGCGAAGGAGTAACCAAGGTGTTTTGCAAAATTAGGAGCCAAACCATACCCATCATGAGCTCAGTGCTCACCCACCCCTCTCCCTGCAGACTTTTATCATTAACCAGCTCTGAGGGTTCTCCAGCAGGATTGTGCCTTGGAAAGGGCAAGGTAACACAGATGCATCAGTGTTAACGTTCCCCGTGACTGGAAGCAGGATAAACACAAAATATTTGTTTCCCTGCTACTGTGCAAGATCTGTTCCTGATGACTTACTCCTTCCCCACTCTCCCTCCCTTGGGGTTTCAAAGTACACAGTGAAGAGGGAGAGGCTCCCAGGTAGCCCACACTTGGAAATTGTGCAACACCAGGGACTGCTCACCAGCCTTCACGTGGGTAAAAGTTTGCACTGCTGCACTGGAGTTTGCCCCACCGGGGCAGAGCTTTGCAGGACGAGGCCAACGAACCAGACGTTTTCTCTGGAAAACACATTGTATTTTCTGCAAATTTTCACCTCCACACCAGGAATATCATAGAATGGTTAGAGTTGGAAGAAACCTTAGAGATCATCGAGTTCCAACCCCCCTGCCATGGGCAGGGACATCCTCCCCCCAGACCAGGTTGCTCCAAGCCCCATCCAGCCTGGCCTGAACCCCTCCAGGGATGGGGCAGCCACAGCTTCTCTGGGCAACCTGTTCCAGTGCCTCACCACCCTCACAGCAAAGAATTTCTTTCTATTATCTAATATAAATTTCCCTTCTTCCAATTTAAAACCATTACCCCTTGTCCTGTCCCTCCACTCCCTGACCAAGAGTCCCTCTCCAGCTCTCCTGGAGCTCCCTTCAGATCCTGGAAGGCTGCTCGAAGGTCTCCCCGGAGCCTTCTCTTCTCCAGGCTGAACAGCCCCAGCTCTCTCAGCCTGTCCTCTTAGGAGAAGTGCTCCAGCCTCTTGATCATCTTTGTGGCCCTCTGCTGGACCCATTCCAACAGGTCCATGTCCTTTCTATGTTGAGGACTCCAGAGTTGGACACAGGACTCCAGGTGGGGTCTCACGAGCTCAGAATAGAGGGGGAGAATCACCTCCCATGACCTGCTGGTCATCACGCTGCTTTTGATGCCACCCAGCAATGCAGTTGGCTGGCAGCGTGCACTGCCGGCTCATGTTGAGCTTCTCATCCATGAGCACTCCCAAGTT
>VXBW01004935.1:113864-127756 GCA_013400375.1 Thinocorus orbignyianus
ATAATTGTATATTAGATAGCGCATAGGAAGGGGGGGGGGGGGGGGAAAGAAAAAAGAAACAAAAATCATTATATTTTAAAATGATATTTTAAAAAACACCAAATGAGCTAGCTTTGGATGCAGTGCCCAAAGCCAGTGGTGCAGGAAGAGCTCTCACTACATCTATTTTTCTTCCAGCAGAGCTCTGTAAAGCCATGCAGTTGTAGAAGCTAAGGGAGATTGTGCCAGGTCACGAAGTGGAAACAGGCTCTCCCAGGGAAACTCCCAGCACTGACATTTTAGCGACATGGCTTTTAGATATGTCAGCTTGAGAGGAGAATTAAGAGATCCAGATATCATGACCGTGCGCGAGAAGATCATCCCAGGAGACAAACCCAGGCTGTGTAGTTACATTCCCTGATACCTCCTTGTGCTCCATCAGCTGCACACAGCCGCATCGCCTACCCTGAAGACCCAGCAAAAGGAGAGAAACACACACCAAAAAGGCTCATTTTGAAAACTGAGTTTTTAAGATAAGTCTCCTACTTTTCCTTATTCTGAAAGCAGTTGATGTTTTTTTGTTGGGCTTGCAATGAATGAAAGGAAAAGACAGAACTTCTGGCTTGAAGGTGAATAATAAAACACTGCAAGAATCTGCCGATATGCTACTGGAGGTACGGTGAAACACCGCAAGAAAGTCGCTGTGCTCAGAACAGACTTCAGAAGAGCATTTAGCACTTCTTGGAGTCTTTTGATGTCTGCAAATACTGTAGAACAAAGTGTTGCCTGATCTTTTAAAATTCTAGTTTTACTAGCAGCAAGACCTAAAAAAAAAAAAAAGAAAAAAAAAAAAGTAAAAACCACACAAAACCGAGCCCAGTAAAACAGGTGGCTTTTGTTGTTGAAAGTCTCGGGTGACTTTTTAGCCTAATTTTAGAGGTAACAAGAGTTTCTGATCCTGCTGATGGCGAGGAGTTAAGCTCAGAGCTCAGGAAGTACTGCAGTTTCTCTACCCAGCTGGAACTGGGTGCTACTGGGAGCCAGAGCACCTTGGCCCCAGAAGCACCAGTAATGAAAAGCAGCAGCACTATTTTACCATCATTTTCGGGTGAGGCCATGCCCAGGGCCGTGTGCTTTTGCCCCTATTGTGTTCAAATCTGCAATCCCAGATTCCTCTCCCCAAAACCATCCTCATCTGCTGGGTGCAGAGCCTGGTTTTCATCTTTATTCACCTCTTCTGACCCCATCCTTTCAGGAAGGGATGGAGAACCACCTGCAAGAACTCCTCGTTATGCTCAACACCTACCTTTCAATTTATTAAAATTAGCGTTATTAGTAAGAGGCTAATGAGCTTATTTCTGAAGTCAGGACCAGAGATTCAGTTTGAAGGCTACAAGACAGGGAAGGTCACCACATCTGGGGTTTTCCCCCCGCCCCTAAAAATTTAATTATAAAGAGATCAGAATTCTACCTTAAGCCAAAGCCTAAGACAGGCCCCAGGAGAACACAGCCTACCTGTTATCCAAGCAGAGGTGTGTCCCTAGGAGTTTCCTGAAGAACAAACATAGCCCCAAGGTCTTAACCCTGGACAGTGTACACAGGGCACTTCTGCATGCACCCACCCAACAGCCCATTTCTCATGGAGCTCCATGAGAGCTGCAGAGGGGCTCTTTGTCAGGGAGTGGAGTGACAAGACAAGGGGGAACAGCTTTAAATTGGAAGAGGGGAGATTTAGATTACATACTACAAAGAAATTCTTTGCTGTGAGGGTGGTGAGGCACTGGAACAGGTTGCCCAGAGAAGCTGTGGCTGCCCCATCCCTGGAGGGGTTCAAGGCTGGGCTGGATGGGACTTGGAGCAACCTGGTCTGGTGAGGGATGTCCTTGCCCATGATCTTAAAGGTCTCTTCCAACTCTAACCATTCTATGATTCTGCGACATTTGCCAGGTGAAAACTAACAGGGAGTTGGCCCTGCCCAGCAGCAGGAGGACAGACCAGATGCCCAGACAAGGTCTTTTCCCATCTTTTTCCAAGAATTCTGTGTCTGTTCTTTGACGGCAGCAGGGTGAAAGGGTTTGCTTAGAAATCATTTTCAGAAACAAACCTGTTAGATGCGTAAAAATCTCCCTAAGGAAATGATTAAAAGGAATCTAGCTTCTTCTGACAGCTGATTAGACACTGGAAGAGTTGAAATCCTAGTGACTGCAACTACTCCTGGCCTACCAAAACAGAGGTAGTTTTAGCTAACTTAGAAAGTAAGAGAGAGAGAAGCTTCTTCTCCTTCCAATGTCACTGGCCCTCCGTAAAATAGAGGTGGCTTCTGGTCTGTGAGAAACGTCACAACCCATTCCTGGTCCTCGTTGAGAGCTCATTGCCATAACCTACTGCGCAGATGTGATGGATTTTTGAACACAAGATCTATTATGCTTCCTGCCAGAGGCTCACATGCCTACAGGCTTTCAGAGCACCTTGCCAGGTAGTTACCTTTAATACCAACTGGCAGTCGCTGCCAAGCATTAGCTTGAGTCTTACCAAGGGGCTGGGAAGCCAGCGCTGCTGATGCAATTCTTTGTATTATCTCAACAATCAACCTCCTCCACCCCCCAACCCCATCCCACAGCAAAACTCCAGTGATTCTCACACTTGAAGGCTGATCCCAAGGAAAATTAATGGAATCTATCGTACCCCCAGCAGAATATCATCACTTTTTCTGCCTCCCCTCTTGCACCCAGCCCCGCATTGCGTACTGCAAAATCCTGCTGGGCTGGAGCCACATTACTGCCCTACTGGGGGCAATTTAGCCCCTTTTTGCCCCCACGTTGGAGGCACTATATTAACTTTCTTTTTTTACACGTGTGGTTTCAAGTCCAGTCTCCCTCAGGATGACCTTGGGGAAGAAGATGGTGCTGTCTCCTTCCCTTCTTGTGCCAGCCAGGAAGCCCAACGCCTGCCAAGCACCGACCAGAGACCACAGACCATCACAAAGCACAAGGGAGGTTCCTCCCTTCCACTGCCAAAGCCAAAACAGCCATTTGATAATTAACGACCTGGAGGGAGCCAGACAAGTCATGGCAACGAAGGTGAAGATGGTTGGTGGCCCCCACAAGCCATGACCTGCGCCTCGCGGGGTGGCCGGGAGGAGGTTATGGGGCTGACCCCAGAGCTCGGCGGCAGACGCAGCGGCAGATGTGCCGGGCTTCCCCACGGTCTCCCCCTTGCCTGGCAGATGCTGGCCTCTCTGGGAAAGAGCTAAATGGATTCTGCTGAATCACTGCAGCAGATGGTTCGTAACACCACCTGGATAGCACGGGGAAAAGAAAAAAAAAAAGCCAGATAAGGAAGGTTGGGGAACAGAGAGTACCTACTGTGTGGGCTGAGCTATCCCCAGGGAGAAGTAACCTGTGGATAAGGTTGTCACTTGAACTTCTATTTCCCCAAATTCCTATGTTATTAAGACTGATAACATCCCTCCTCTTGGCAATTCTGTCCCAAGGACTACAAGGTATAGCGCTTCAAAATTCTATTGGGATGCTAGAAACCCACCTTCTGCCTCTGGAAAACACTGACTACCAGGTATAGCACCTCAAAACTCCCTTTGGATGCTGGAAACTCACCCTCTGCTGCTGGAAAACACTGGCAGCACCTCCCGGTGCAGGCTACTTTGGCTGAGCAGCACCAGCCTGTGCCAAACTCCTCTCACTGGGACACAGCAGGTACAAGGTTGATGCACATATGAGGTTCAAAAATACTAAAGGGGGGCTTTCTTGGTTGGTTTGGTGGGTGGTGATTTTGAGGGTTTTTTTGTTTTGTTTGTTTTTTAAGGCAGGTTGGCAAGTGCTTTACTTTTGAGCAAGAGATCACATTGAAAGGGCAGAGGAGCCAGCTGTGTACAGAAGCGCGCAGCTGAAGGAGAGGGAACAACAAACAGGAAACAGGTAACAATAACCACCGTGTTTGCTCGCTCTCCTCCTGTTAAAAGAGCAAGGGTTTCCCTCCCACCCCCAACTTTTTTTTTTCTTTTTGTTAATCCTGTGCTCATCAAGAAGAGAGGGGAGTGCTACGGCACACACACTGAGGGTGCACACCTGGAAAGGCCTCAGCGTCGTAGAATGGAATCGTATAATGGTTAGAGTTGGAAGGGACCTTAAAGATCACCCAGTTCCAACCCCCCTGCCATGGGCAGGGACACCTCCCACCAGACCAGGGGGCTCAAAGCCCCATCCAGCCTGACCTTGAACCTCTCCAGGGATGGGGCAGCCACAACTTCTCTGGGCAACCTGTTCCAGTGCCTCACCACCCTCACAGCAAAGAATTTCTTTGTAGTATGTAATCTAAATCTCCCCTCTTCCAATTTAAAACCATTACCCCTTGTCCTGTCACTTCCCTTCCTGACAAAGATTCCCTTCTCCAGCTCTCCTGTAGCTCCCTTCAGATACTGGAAGGTATCATCCTTCCGCAGCGGCTCATCCCCACACCAGGTAAGACAGTAACTGGGAACCCTGGGTCCGGCTGCTGGGAAAAAAAGACACCTCTCTACAGATACCTCTCTACACCAAGTTGCTCAATCCCCAGCACTTCCAGCCAGATCCTCCCCGGCAACAAAACATCAAGTCATTTGAGACAAAATGTTCTCTAGGCAGGTCGCTCGCAGCCCCATTCACGATTCCTCCTCCTCCTCTTCTTCCTCTTCCTCCTCCCAGGACAAGGTGTTTTCACACACCAACTGCACCGTAGGCTCGACTGAGCTTCGCTTGAGCCCAGCTTTGTCCTACATAGGCTGTTTTTGCTGGGTCACACCTGCCATTGATTTCCCCAGATAACAGCTGCTGTTTCATGTTCTGCTGGGCACCTTCCTCAGCAAAACGGTGCAAAAAGAGCCTCAACAGCAAGCAAAGCTCAGGGTTTGGGGCATGATCTGACTCTGAGCACCAGCAGAATCTGGATGATGATGGTACTACCAACAAGCTGGGCAATGCAAAATCCCTCTACCCCTCCACCCCAACTACTTCTCATGGGGAACCTCCCTCTTTAACAGGTTTGGAAGCTTATGTCACCTGCAAGAATGTAAATTAAATACTGAGCACAGTCCATCCTCACACTGTTTCCCACAACTGCACCAGGAACCTCATCTGGTGACATCCCCATGAGTTAGAATGAACTCTCCTCAGTGGTTGGGAGGCACTCAGTCCAAACCCACAACCCACCACCCAAGCTGGGAAAAAGCCATTCCTCCGCGGTCTCCAGTTGTACAGTGGCATTGGGTGACACATTGCCAGATGTACCTGGGCATCCACAGCCACCCCTCTGCACGCCCCAGCCAGACCACCTCCAGAAGGCACTTAACACTTCAAAACAAAGGCTAAAAATAAATGAAACTGTTTCACAACACTCACCTCAAGGAGAGCCGAGCTTTGCAAGGGCGAGAAGAACCCTTGCCAACCTAAGGAGCCCATGACATGCTTCAACCCTGGGAGATGACAGCCCTTGCAGCCCTTGGGTTAGGACAGCAGATGCTCTTGGGGGTCATCCCTTGTCCCATAGGGAAGGGCAGGATCCCTCCTGGCGTTCTCATGAGCTGGAAGGCAGGGAAGGAACCCTGTCCAGGGGGATCCCATGGCTTATTCCGTTTGTATGCACCCCACATCCCCCCCTCCCTTTCCAGTATCCGCTTAGTGGCCTGGTTTCCTCTCAAAGCTTTTTATATTTCACATTCCTAAGATTTAATTATGTTATCAGAACAACAGGCATCAGGATTTGGAGTGCCAGAATTCACATTAGCAATTGCTATCAACAAAGAAAATGGGCACAGCATGCCCATGCCAAAGTAGATGTGGGCTGCTCTCCTCAATCTACTCGCGGCTATTTATAGCCCATTTGCAAGCCATCCACCTCCCAGGTTCAGCTTCAAGATCGCTTCTTTCTGCACGCCCTCTCCCTCAAAGAAAAACCTTTCGCTTCCCCCTTCCCCTTAGTTAATTTTGTGGGGAGGGCAGGGAAGATAAAACACCTCTGAATCTTCCTTCCAAATATCCCTAAAAGCAGAAAAGAGTGAAAACAGAGCAAGCCACAAACAAGCAGCCGCAAGGATGCTCACCCCACACCCCAAAAGGCAGAAATTAAAAATAAAATAAAAAAGTAAGTTCATATATTTACAGTTTCTAACACTTCACCACATGGAAGCAGGACCGCTGCGCATCTCCAGCAGCTTTCTGTCCTTCACGCAGACAGGGATGGAGGCACAAGCTCCATGAGGCAGGATGCAAGAAATGCGTCCAAAAATACCTATTTTGAGCTGATTGCAAAGAAGCAGCCACGCGATAGCAGCAGGGTAGAGAGAGAGAGAGCTGTGCCCCCGCACCAGCATTAACTGGAATTTGCCCATCCCTCAACCGGTCCGATTCTGCCAGGATCCTTCACCTCCAAATAATTAAGGAACACAAGATGCAGGGCACGTAGTATGGGTGCCAACCTACCCACCAACTTATTTTCCTGCCCTGAGCAGCAGCTGGCACAGGTAGCTTGTGACTTTTTCCTCCTAATCCCAGCTCCTGCTAAAGCTACCCCAAGTTTTCAGGTGGACGTTAGCAAGAGCTGGGTCAGACCTCAACTCTCCCAAACCTGGGAGAGATTCAGCCCTTGAAGAGAACCCCTTCACACCGAGGTAGCCAACATGGCTTGGGTCATCCCAATGGCAACGGGATGCTGGCTGGCACTGGTGGCCTTGGTAGGGTTATCCTCACATCCTCAGGTTTGTCACCTGGTACCCAGCATTTGCCTGCAGCTCTAAAGCAGCATCGCTCAGGGCAGGGCTGGTCCAGAGCCCACTCAGGACATGGGAGAGAGACTGGAGAGCCCTCAAACCTCTGTGATGCTCCGATTAAAATGCAGAAGTGGTGCCAATTTAAGTCATGCCCAGTAGGGAAATGCTTGGTCAGGCTCTGACTGGGCTAGGGCAGCTCCTCACACACCTAAAATTCCACCTGGCCCTGAAAAATAAATTAATATTAGTGCATATAACAATGATTTTAAAAAAGCAGCACAGCCAACTGCAAGATGAGAGAGAGCTGGAGAGGGACTCTTTGTCAGGGTGTGGAGTGACAGGACAAGGGGTAACGGTTTTAAACTGGAAGAGGGGAAATTTAGATGAGATATTGGGAAGAAATTCTTTCCTGTGAGGGTGAACAGGTTGCCCAGAGAAGCTGTGGCTGCCCCATCACCGGAGGGGTTCAAGGCCAGGCTGGATGGGGCTTGGAGCAACCTGCTCTGGTGGAGGATGTCCCTGCCCATGGCAGGGGGGTTGGAACTGGATGATCTTTAAGGTCCCTTCCAACTCTAACCATTCTGTGATTCTATCATATTTGCCAGGTGAAAACTAATGAGGAGTTGGCCCTGCCCAGCAGCAGGAGGACAGACCAGATGCCCAGACAAGGTCTCTTCCCATCCCTTTCCAAGAATTTTGTGTGTGTTCTCTGACAGCAGCAGGGTGACAGGGTTTGCTTCAAAATCATTTTCAGAAACAAACCTGTTAGATGCGTAAAAATCTCCCTAAGGAAATGATTAAAAGGAATCTAGCTTCTTCTGACAGCTGATTAGACACTGGAAGAGTTGAAATCCTAGTGACTTCAACTACTCCTGGCCTACCAAAATAGAGGTGGAGAAGCTTCTGCTCCTTCCAGTGTCACTGATTCTCCGTGAAATAGAGGTGGCTTCTGGTCTGTGAGAAACATCACAACCCATTCCTGCTACTACTAATAAAAATGATTTTAAAATTAAACAAATTAATAATAATATAACATCCAAACACTACGCCCCTTCAGCTCAAGGAGGGAGGAGGAGGAGGAGGCTCAAGCTTACAACTCTAGCACGTTTTATTTCGCGTGTAAATTTATAAAGACAACAATCCTAGTCACGATTGTCACATTGTACAGCACATACCAATACAGTTGCAAACAGAACTCCACGCAAAACTAAGGGCTAACAGTAGCTTGAATCACTCTTCCTGCGATTGTCGGGTCTAGACTAACAGTATTACACTAACACTGAAGAAAAAATAGTTCACTATAAAACAGTGATAGAACGTTTTTATAAAATATATTCCATTCCGATAGCTTTTCTACATACTGTATACTATAAAACTCTCCCACAAAAATTAGTGTCTTTAAATATACATATTTAATCTGAACTGCACCAAGATTAAAAACAATTAAAAATATCGATGATTTTTTTTATTTTTTTGCCTTTTTTTTCTTCTTTTTTTACATTAACTTCACAGTATTTGTTTGTAGTCGAAGACAAATCCAGTGTTTAAAATGCGGAGCAGGACTGTCCCCTACAGGGACAGCGACCGCCCCACGGTGAAATAGTTGATGAAGAAACGAGCGTTAAAGTGTGCAACGTTTTTTAGTACTTCTCTGCAGAGCCATGAACCACTTTGAAAACACGCTCCCAGCTATTGCAACTCAAAAATAAGAGACACACAGAGAGAGAGTGAGCTAAAAAAGGTCACCTTAAGAACAAAAAAAATAAGTGCAAACGTGTTTTTTTCCTTTTTTTTTTTTTTACTTTAGAAATTCAAGCTATGAGGAGTGGGAACACAAATACCAGACTATGAGAACAGCGTGTTCGTGATGTAGTAAAGAATGAGAAAGTCTCTTTTTTTTTTTTGCCTTTTTTTTTTCTTTAAATAAAAAAGAAAAAAAAACAAAAACAAACCAAAAAAACAACTTTTGCCCCATATTCACTGCAGTACAGAGCATGCTCATAGCATCAGCTTCAGGAATTATTTCTATTCTAAGATCAGACACAAACTTGTTTCAACTTTTCCCTGCTCCATACGCTACTGGTGTTCTTATGGCACGTCCTATTTGATGATCTTCTACATAAAAAAATTAAAAAAAAAATAAAATAATAAAATAGAAACATTAATCGAGGACTGAAATGCAAAAAAAAGTGTCACAAGAATGCAAAATTAAGATTACCAGCTTCAGTAACGCTGACTCTAAACTCTTTACATTGTTCAACACACAAAACCCACTGTTATAAAAACTTAAAGTGAAGTGTAAATTAACTAGTTTTGAAATAGATTAACAGTAATAATTCCACTTAAAAAAAAAAATCTAATAAATACTATATCAAGTATCTTCAGGAGAAAAAAAATAACTTAATTTTAGTAGAAAGAAAAATAACTTAATTTTTTAGTAGATTTTGTTCAGTGCTATTTCCAATCACAGCAAAAAGAAAAATATAATAAGAAAAAAGAAAAAAAAAAACTGATTAAGCAGAATAAGACCACAGTACCAAACCCACTTATGTTCAAAATACAGTACTCTCCCACAACTTTCATATGTAACAGGTTCAGCAAAAATATCTTCAGTCGAGAAATCAGACCGAAAACAACAAAACCCCCAAACTATAAATAGAAGCAAAATTTCACATTACACGTACATTCATAGTTTAAGAGATGAATAATAAGAGGAGGCTGTAACAAGTATATCCTGATTTTCTGTAAAAGAGGAAGTACTTATTTAAAAATAAAATTAAATTAAATTAAAAAAAAAAAAAGAAAAATCAATCCCATATTATTTCTGTAGGTAGTGCTCAGGTTTTGGACCAGAAGGGGAGGGAAGGCATTGGGGAAATTTCTTCTTCATAAGATGAAATACAGTATTTTAAGCACAACTTTTAAAAATACCCTAACTCAGTGCTTCAAAACTCATTTTAAAATAAAGGCTTAAGTTTCACAAACCGACTCCAGGAGTGTCAGGAGCGCTGGTGAAGCGACGCTAGCGCAACAGAACGACATTCAAAACCCTCGGATATTATTATTAATTATTATTATTGTTGTTATATTTCAGTCCCGTGTACCTTGAGTGGATAATTTGACTGGAAGGGAATAATTCCCATATTTACCAACATGCACAGACCAAAGGATGCTCTATTAGGCAAGTAGTTGAGTTACTGGGTATAAAACGGGTTGTAGTCACAGGCAGCCTCAGTTTACAAACAAACTGGAAAAAAACCAACCCCAAAACAACTTAAAATACCCCCAAAATCTTCCCTAAAGGTGAGTGGGTAAAAATTTAGCCATGGTTTTCCCTCCAGCAGTTTTATCTTCACACTGTCCCCTTCGAAACACCGCCGATTGCACAGGACCTGGCCCAGAGGGAACGACCAACTTCTTGAAAAATAAAATAAAATAAAATAAAGAAAGAAAACATAATTCTGAGCTGCTGATTTTAACCCAGCAGCAAACTTTTCGAGCAAGATTGCAGGGCACCTCCTAACACACAGGGTATGAGTTACCTTGAACTAAGACACTCCCCAGGAGGGGGTTTTTATCTGCTTAAGGGCTGCTGTTCCCCCAAAAACTCTCCCAAAGGGGACGGGATCAGCCCCTGGGTGTCGATATGGGAATGAAAATATTCACCTGTGATATGATTTTTACGCCTGTCCCAGCTCACACCCTTCAAAACGGTGGGAGCGAAGGCGCTGCAGACAGAATTAGGATTTTCCATCCACATTTTACACTCAAAAGCGGCTTTTTCAGCAGGTCCGTGGTGGAGGAAAAGGGTGGGAAGGGAAAACTGAAGTCAAGTCCCAACAGTAAAACCTTCTCACTCAGATTTTAGGACTGTTCTGATATAATAAGGAGAATAAAAAATGACTAGTACCCAAGATGCAGCCAAGAATCCTCAACCTCCTCTATAACTCGGGCCAATTTAAGGTCTCATCATGACAAAATAAAGAGTATGGCTGCTTACTCCCTGATATGCAGGCAAGTTCCTCTATGCTGAAATGTATTCAAATCATAGTTCATCTCCTCGGATGTTTCCCTGCAACACGCCGAGAGCATTAGGGGAGCTTAATGGAATCCAAGTTTTTCTGCAGAAATTTGCTGATCATCTTTTTTCACACTGAAAAGAAAACAACCCCTTCAAAAAAAAAACAAAACCAAAAACCCAACCAAAAATAAAAACCCCAACCAAAAAAACCCAACCCTGACCACGAAGCAAGTGCTTCCAGCATGAAAACAGATGCTAAATCACTGCAGAAATACTTAGATCACTTCCCATTAATAATGTAACACGGGCGCGCAAGAGAAGACCTAAAGGACAAGGCTGGGAAGGGAGGGAGGGTGGCAGGGGAAGAGGGAGGGATTGCATTAAAAGGCCTCTGGAGTGTATACCTCTGCATCTTTTAAAGATCATATACCTGAAGTGAATATCACCAAAATAAAATAAAGGAAGGGGGGAGGAGAAAGAAAAATTAAAATTCAGATGCTGCCTTTTTTCTTTTTCCTTTTTCCTGTTTTGTTTTCCAAGGGTGGTGAGGAGGGGGGAGAAAAATAATTAAAAATAAAATGGAAATAAAAATAAAATAACAATAATAATAAATCACACATCTCAAACAACCAAGGACTTTACAAGGCCACAATGAAACTTGCGGATGTGTCTGTACAAATCCCCCGACTGGGTGAAGCGTCTCTCGCACCACTTGCACCCGTGGGGTTTCTCCCGGGTGTGCACCACCGCGTGGCGGCTGAGGTTGTGGGAATACTGGAAGCTCTTCCCACACTGGCCGCAGGTGTAGGGCTTCTCCCCGGAGTGAGTCCTCTCGTGCCTCTTTAAGGTGTACATGCAGGAAAAAGTCTTCCCGCAGAGGGTACACGTGGGGACGGACCCGTCGGGGGACAGGCGGGTCCGGGAGCCGTCCTTGTCTCGGAAATGGGAGCTGAGGTGCAGCTGGAGGATATGGGGGCTGGGGAACACCTTGCTGCAGAGGGGACAGATGCAGATGTGCCCGGGAGGCACCAGGACGCCCGAGGAGGAGATGTCTGACGAATCCATGTCATCCTCGCTCTCATCTCGCTCTTGATCTATATCCTCCTCCCGGGCATGAGAGCTGCCATTCCCCGCAAACATGTGTCCTAACCCTGTCACCAGGCTTTTGGCTGAATTCCCAAAATGCTGACTCTCCGGACTCCCGGCTTCGCCGCCGTCCTCCTGATCTGACAGCAAGTCTTGTTCATCTTTAACAAGTGGCTCGGTACCCTGCTGCTGGCTGTCGGAAGCCAGCTGTCCAAAGACATAGGAGGGGTGGAAGGAATCTCTCCCCGGCACGGGTTTGAAAGACAAATCCAGCGCGCAGTCCCCATCACCGGGAGCCAGGGGATGGTTAACAGACCTTTGGGACAAAGGTCCTGCGGAACTATTGACATTAGCCTTTGTTTTTCCAGCTGCTGCGGCGCACGGCTCTGCCTCCGCCGGCGCAGAGCTGACACTTAGATGATCAGAGGACCAGGCGGGGTGGCTGCCGACCTTTTCTTTCCCAGCCGCCCGCTCGTATTCCCCCACGCTGAATTTCGGCTTGCCCCCCGCCTCCAACTCCTGGAGCAAGGGAGCCCCGGTGTCCAGAAAACGCTCCGTTTTCTCCAGGCCGGCCGCCGCCTCCTCGCTCAGGATCTTCTCCTCGGCGCAGAATTCTTTATCTTTCAACTTGCCCTTGCAGACTTTCACAATGTCATACATGTGGAGGTAGCTAGCCGCAGCCAGCACATCTTCCACCGGGAGACTGTTGAATTCCAGCTTCCCCTCGTACATGAATTCCAGCAGCAGGCTGAAGGCAGGGGCTGTGACAATGTCACTGTTCAGATGCACAATATCCCTTTTGTCTAACTGGTCCCTGTAGAAAAGATGGAAGTACATACTGCAAGAGGCAAGAACGGCTCTGTGAGCCCTGAATTGAGCTTCTCCAACTAAAACAGTACAGTCACACAGGAAGCCCTGGTGACGCTGCTGACTCAGACACTGCAGCAACTGGCGGCTATGGTCTGGAAACTCCATTCTTCCTTCATAACCTGTTCAAAACAGGAAAAACTTGAATGCTACTGTAAACTAAAGCCTCCTGGCAGCTGGAACAAACAGATAGGCTTTTGCTTTTTTTTGGTAACACAAGCCAAAGAAACAGCCTTGGAGATAACGTTTACTGTTAATTGTCTGTAATAGTTTTATTGAGGAGGGGGGAAGGGGGGAGGGAAAGAGAGAAAGGGGAAGAGAGAAAAAAAAAAGCAAAACAAAACAACGAAACACACAACACAACCCGCTTCTCATCCTTTCGCACCTGCTCCGAACAGGAAAAACTTGACTGTAAGTAAACAACAAAAAAAAAGAAACTAGTAAAGCAGCGGCCCCTCCAAGCTTTGTTTCTCCCACTAAATAAAATTTAAGAGGAGGAAAGCACACACCAGAAAAAAAAATAAAGAAAAAAAAAGAGCACAGACACACATAAACTCCCCGGCAACCCTAACTCTGGGCATCATTTAATAAGAGCATATCACCCACGTCACGCACACCCAAACACACACACACGCACAGACACACATTTAAACTTTATCCTCAGTCGTTATGCACCGAATCACAACAAACCAGTCGCGCTGGCGCTGGGTTTGGCGTTTTTGGAAGGTTTTGGGTCGGTTTTGGGGGATTTTTTTAATTCTTTAGGGCTGGGGAGGGACGGGAGAAGCGCCCCGACCCCCGCACTTGCATGCGGGGAGTTGGGAGGTGGTGGAGAGGGGGAATAAAGGGGGGAAAAAAATACAAAAAAAAGAAAAAAAAAAGAAAAAAGTTTCTCTGGAAGTTATTTAAAAGCCCAGGAGGAAAATAAGCGGCGTTAAGGAAGGCAGGGCTGGGGCTACCTGCCGCGGCCGGGCGCTTACCTTCCCGCGGGGCGCGGCGGAGGGGAGCGAGGGTGCGGGTTGAGGCGCGGTGGGGGGAGGAGGAGGGAAAGAGGAGGGAGAAAAAAGAGAGAGAGGGAGGGAGGGAGGGGAAGGAGGAGTGCTCGGTTTGCTAATTACACCGCAAGCTGGAGAGTCAGCTGCTCTGACTTCACTGCGATGGAAATGCTACCTCCAGCTG
>VXBW01004964.1:3939-27956 GCA_013400375.1 Thinocorus orbignyianus
CTGCTTCTTCATCATCACCAAGAAAGGCAGACTAGGGAAAGGCTTTTAGATAATATTTTTAAAATAATTTTAGATAATATTTTAAAAAATATAGTGTATACCTATCAGTCTTATCATTTCACTTGTCATACTGTAGCTTAAATTGTTGGGGCAACTGAAGAAAGCTGAAGGGTGAGTTTCAGGTTGTAACAGGAAAACTGTGATTTATTGGTGACCCTTTATGCAGAAGCATAAGTAAAAAAGATACCACCAAAAATGTTATGAAAATACTACCCTGATACTTCTTCCTCTGAAACTAATTGAAATTTAGAATATAACCTTGGATTTGCTGAAGTCTGATACATATATATATATATATATNTGGGTGGGTTTTTTTTTCCACGTACTGAATGGTAAGGTAAAACCTCACATTGCTACCAGACTGTAGCGTTGGAAAGCAAATACCTTCCCTTTTACTGTCTGTGTTTTCAAGTATTTGGCTATCAAAGCCAATAAAGCATTTACTGAATACTGCTAATCTGTAATACAATGACTGGAGTTGGGTTTTCTGTTAAAATGCTGACGTCCATACCTTTAAATAAGCACACATGAAACAATTTAGCAATATTTGCATTTCCTCAGAAGAAAATCAACTCAAAGCACATTAACTGAGGAAGTTATTTTTGTAACAAGATTTCTATACATTTCTGCACAATGTGAATTCTTTGATTTTTGTAGCTCACTTTTCCAAGCTATAATAAATCCATAATACAAGAAATTATAGACATTTTTTCCATTGCCTTTGTTATTTGGGCAAAGAAAATTCTAGCAAGACTGTCAAGCTCTTGGTATTTTATGTAAGAATATGACGTATGTATATTATGTAAGAAAGACAGAGAAATTTACTGTGGTTTTTCTCAAGGAGTTCAAAAATCATGTAGGACTTAGAAGGCAACATCTATGTCCTCAGATCCTTTACCAAAACAATTAGGTCAATAGTAAGAACAAGTTTAGTTTACTTCACATTTTTAAGTGGATGTTAATCTTGATGTTATAACAGGAATATTTAAAGCCTGAATTGCCAGTTTTACTGTGTCATCAGGCTGATGAACCATTGAGAATGTAAATATGATATAGTGCCATGGTTTAAGATTTAGTGGCATATGATCTAACCTGGGAAATGCTTTCTGTGAGGCATCCTAGGAATGGCTGGTTTGTGCTACCAACCCCAAGCTGATTCTTATGCTTTTGTACAGATGAATATTAATCAGATAGGACCTGGGGTGGTATCTGGAATGTACAGTACACAGAAGACTACACCATTACGGTCTGTCATGAACAATGTGGAATTCATTCAATTTATTAATGCTCTGTTTCCCCTTTAGGCAAATCATTTCGCCAGTGTGTGATAATAAAGGGCTTCAGTCAGACACTTTTGACAAACTTGACATGTTATTGGACAGAAGCCATGTTGTCAGATGAAAACTCACAGCTTGTTTTACTGTGTTTTCTCACAAACAGGCCTGGAAAAGAAACATGCTTTTCCCTCAGTGCCAGATTATTTGATGCAAAAATTCAGAGGCTGTTGGCATACATATGATACTGAAGAGAACTGTTTAGGGAGAAAGATTAGAAGTAGGAGAGAGAGGGGGAAAGGATTATAATACAGCCAAAGAGAAAAGATGCTGGTGTTGTGTGGGTTCCAAACAATGATTGAGAACCAAGAGCACACAGCAAGATCAGTCGTGAAAGACAGGAACCATCAAAAGCATCTCATTTTGTCCAGTCTCCTTTCCACCATTGCAGATCTCATGACTATGTACATGTAAGGCAGTGACAGGTCATAATTCCTCTTCATTAGCTCTTTCTACATATACAGGGGAAAACTTCATTAACCCTTTAAAATGCTGCCTCTTGTCCCAAACTATTTTCATTTTTCATCTTGAGGGGAGCCTGGAAGAAAACCCTTTTAAAAAATCTACCTTTTAACACTCAGGAAAGGAATTCTAGCAGAGAGAGAAGTGGCCTACTCAATCCACCTTCCTTTCTCAGAATAGCATTGCAGGTTTTGACAGCTGCTGTTATCCAGTACAGTTAGCAGAGATTTATTAGCCAAAAAGTAGTGGTGAGGACACAAAATTTATAGATTTGATAGTTCCTTAATTCAGTGTCAATGTCTAGATTCTGTTTATGTGTCAACAGCTTGTATAGAAAATAGGGCTTTATTGTGACAAAACATCACAAGAATGAGTAAGAATGATTTGGCTTTGCCATGATGAAATTAAAAAAAATAGGAAAATAAAATAATTACCTATGGTATTGATATGGAGCAATAAGGTACAAAGGTTTGAGGAAAGATCAAAGTACAGTTTGGAATAAAGCTCAGAGTACCTGAAGTTACATAACTTTATCAAGGACTACCTATTCTTATTGACAAAATACTGTTCTCTTCTACAGGTGTCTCATTCTCTAACATGGGTTATGACTTTAATCTTGCAAATGAAAAAAGTTATGTACTGTATAAATATTCCTGGTTTATAAGAATTTTGTCATATATGTGTAAAAATTTTTATTCCTTTTCTTCAGATGAATGAATCATAGTAATGTCTTGGACAGTTAGCCTCATTTTGGAAATTCAGCAGGTTTTTGTTCTGTGGAAAGGATCATTATCCTTTTGGTGTTTAAAATTATTTTAAATGAATGACTTGTCAATTTTATTGGAACATCTTGTTTTCATAAAGCTAAAGCATGGACATTGGTTTCTCTCTTTTGCTGCTCTAATTGAAGTTAAAAAGGAATAGTAGTACCATCTGCCCTTTCAGCTTCAATTTCTTTCTAGCTGAGAATGCTGATCATTGACAGAGATAGGGAACTTCCTTCCAAACTGCTGTAATAATTCTGTTGGGATATTTTGGACTTTCTGAAAAACAAGCAACATAAAGAACATATTGCAAATCAATCAGCATTTGTTCTTTAATTTCATTTTAGAAGTGCTTTCCAGGAGGAGGATTTGCTGCAGTAATAAACACACTCATTAAGATTCAAATATGAGAAAATCAAGTCCAGATTAAAACTGGCTCTCTTGATATACAAGGCGGAGTGGAAGAGAGTTACTCTATGCCCCAGCATAATCTTCTTAAAGAACAAGGCAAAGGACTATTTTATCTGTCTTACCTACCTGCCCCTAGCTACCCTGGCAGTTCAATGGGTTGGAGAAACATATCTTTTCATGGGAAAGTTCTGACAAACTTTCCAAACAAACACTACAAAACTGATTCATAACCAGTCTCTGACAAACCAGTTTCCTAATACCATTCTGCAAATGGAGGCGTCCGTTTCAGAAAGATACTTAAGTATGTGGTTAGCTTCAAGTAAGTGAGTAATTGGCTTCAGTGGGACTATTCATGTCCTCAAATGCCTGGCTGAATCAGGGACTAAATCTTCGTTATCCTTTCAGCTGTCACAGAGCCGACTATGTGATGACACTGGATCTTTCCAAATGAAACTTTGCCAAAGAGTCTCCACTTGATATCCACAATTTATTGTTCTTTCTGCCTCTGTAAAGTCTCTGTAATCATCACATTACTGGAAGAAAGTTCAACTTCCAATTGTTTCTTTCTTAATCTTTACAGAGATCATCATGTAAGCAGTATTCTCCAATAACACTGTTACTGAAATTGTGACCATAACAGGGTTCAGTCAAAAAGTAGGGGGTTTATTAGTCAGAGTATGAGTTAGTTTTCTTTTTTAAGAGCTAGTACTTGTTTTAGGGGGTGTGAAAATGTAGGCCAAGTCTTCAGTCAGTCTTTCTAAAAAAAAAATGGAAAAAATGCATCAGGCCAGGAGTAGAGGAAAATGCTAGTAATTCAGCCATAGCTAAATCAATACTGCTTCATGTCATGGCACCTGCTTAAGGTGTTTAAAATTTCTAATTTCTTTGTAAGCTTGCCAGGTATCTTTAAATTAGTCTGTGAAAAAATGAACTATCAATAGCTTTCTTTTTCTTTTTTCTTTTTAAAGGATAAAGGAAATTGTTTCATCATACTAAGTAAAACTGCACTTCTCAGTTCTTTCACTGAAGAGCAGTGCTAGCATGTACTCCTATGAATTGTGTGATAACATGCTGTAGGGTTGTGCCTGAAGACATTACATGTAAATTCAAAAAAGTGAGAGCAGGAGAAAGAAGGACAACTGTATATCTGTGTGGATATTGTTGATTGGTCTCTGTTATACTCTTGCTGATATATTCATTCCAGGAACTGTCAGCTGGTAGTGACTTAGGTTGGACTGTAGACAATGGTGGGGCTGTTGCTGGAGTTCCATTGTTGCACAAAACAAGCAACAAAAGCCTCTTCTCTTTTCTTTTTTTTTTTTTTTTTTTTTTCCTGGGTGTTTTTTTTGGTTATTTTGGGGTTGGGTTTTTTTTTTGTTTGTTTGTTGGTTTTGTTTTTTTTTTTTTTGTCTCTCCTGAGGAGCTATAGTAAAAACTTAAAAAGCCTCAGAATTCTTGAGGCTGTCACAGGCAAAGGGAGAGAAATGCAACAGAAAATAGCCTTCTAGTTAGAGATATACAAGAGAAGCATTATCACTGTAGAGGACTATATATGTCTCATGATCAAGAATTTCAGACATTATTGGACCGTTCACACAGTGTGACTGGCGCTGGCTATGGATTAACAGAAGGAGATCCTTTTTTCTATAATGAGAAGAAAAAGTCCAATGTATTTTAACTATCTTCATGCTTTTTCATGGACTCCATAAGCAGAAAATAGGTAGACTTGGTAGTTCTAGGGACAGGGAAGCAGAAATGTATAGAAATAGCTGGCGTTTAAAATAAAATATGAGAATAAGGTCTTAGCGTGAACTGCATTCTTCAAAAATGCTTGAGGACTAACCCTCTTTCTGCCAACATCTACATACTTGGTTGCATTTATTTGTCTAAATAGTCCTGAGGACTTTGATAAAATGGCTTGTGTGTGACAGTGAACAGCATACAATATACCAAAGCTTAGACCCACACAGTGTGACCAGTGTGATTTATTATTTCCTATCTGTTATGCTATCTTCTCTTTGCATGAGTGTGTTGTGCCCTCTAAAAATTATAGACATAACAGGGGAAATCAAACCTTAATCTGAGAGCATAAGCACCTAATTACTGTAAATCCAGAAGGTACTGGTAGACTTCGAGCTGTCAGCCTTCTCACAAAAGAGAAAGGAGACCAAACCCCACATTTTACAGGTAAAAAACCCATTTCTATTATGCATTGATTTTTTTTTTTTTATTTTAAATGGAAAACTATCTTGCCAAGGATATTTAATAATAATTTCTTTATTATAGTTTGCATTTTATTTTAAAAGGTGATCCATGCTTACCAGGATCTGAATCTATATTGTTTTCCATGGAAATGCAAGATTGTTTAAAGAATCTTTTGATTCTCTGTGAAGCTCAAGGACATTCAGAAAAATGGTCAGACAAATGACATTTAGTGGATTTTACCAAATACAATGCAAGAACTAAGAAAAGTTTATAATAAGCTGTGGAATTAAATAAGTATTGACCAGTGCAAAAGGAATCAATGGCTTGTTGAAAAAAAGAATGATTATAGTAGATTGCACCCTCAGGGTATAAGCATATAAGCACATGCAAGTGTTTGAGCATTTGAAGTATTGTTAGGCACTGGACCCCAACAACAGAAGGAAAAATCCCTTGGAATTATTATCTGATCTGATTGTTACTTCCACTGAGCAGGAGAAACTGTAAAGGGATAGTTATTCTTGTCAAAATATGATACTATCTTTGTGGCAAAAAATACGGGTGGCATAAATTCTTTCAGAAGTGTCTAAATGTTTAAAAGGGCCCGATCTAATCTGACAAGGGTGGGAATGTCTGTAATCATGTTAGGACAAAACTTTCAATTTATACTAACTTCACTCTGAAAAGCTATGTAATAAAATGGCTCTGGGGGGTTCCATGCTGATTACACAGGAAAGGCTTCCAGATCATTGAGGAAGAACACAGAAATATTTTTGGCTGGCTTCTCACTGAAATATAGGATTAAATCATAAACAGTATAGACATAGATAGGCAAAACATAATTTGACTGGCAAAAAATATTGAAAAAAACCCCTATCTTACCCTCCTCTCCAAAAACCTGGCATAGCAACATCCTTGACATTTTTGTACTGCTTTTTGGAGATATTTTTATGTGTGTGGTTCATATTTATGTTTTCACTATTTGAAGTGTGTACCCTAGTGCTTTCAAAAGAGTATGCAGCAACAGTCAATAATTTTTCAATGTGAACCTCTTATATGGTTGATTGACTTCTTTTGTCAACAGAAATAGATGAATATTGATGTTCTTTTCGGTATTATGGGTTACAGTTTAACTACTGTTGTTGAATCGAGTGAGAGTTTGCCTTTGACTTGAATAAATTGTCCTAAAATATATCTTAAAACTGTGTTCTCTAAACCTCAGGAGATAAATCCACATTCAGGAACGCAAGGAATTGGCCCAGCTTCCCAAACCACTGAGCAGTAATGTGAAACTACATGGTCATCACAGCTATACTTTTTACTTAGCAGGAAGTATTGCCATCATCATGGAAGAAAGGTAATAACATCTTAAATTTCCTGGGTCTGGAAATGTGTAGCAAGTGCACAAATGAGGTGCATGAAGTAAAGTCCTTGAATTCTGTAAAGAAAGCCAAAATGACTGTTCTTCCCTGTTAACTTGAAGATTTTGGCTCAACTGTGTACAGTGGGAATCCTACCAATATGACTTGTGCTACTTATTTAACTCTGGCTAGTTGCGTGACTCATACCCAGACTGAAGATCTTTCCATTAAGAAAGATTAATTTTACCAACCCTAAGTCCCCAGTGGTGAAGTTCAGAATGCCCATTAACTTCATATTAATCAATTCAACATGCACATTACTGAATAGCTTCATCAATGATTTAACCCCATCAAATTCAAAACTGGCTTGAACTTTATGAGCATCTAAGCTGTGGATAGGACTTGGATAAATACATCTGCATAGGAAGGATGAGTTCTATGATGATATTGTAAATGGTAGAGATCTGTTTTAGTTTCCTCACTAGTTTCATAGTCGTCTTTGCTGAGACATACCAACCTAGCCACATTAAAACTATTTATAAATCCAGCCCTAATTCAGTTAACACCTTAGGTTTAACTAAAAGGAGAATTGTTTTGGAGATGTCAAGAAAGTTCATTTTGACTTTTTGTGAACACACTGTTCCAAGTTTCCAAGATAGTCACAGAAAGGGAACCAAAACCCCTTCTTGTGAATGAATAAAAAGGAAGATATTCCAACAAACTTTTCCTTCTTGAAGCCCATTATTCAGCCTACCATTCAGATAGGAAAATACTGATTCAGATCCATTCTACCTATAATTTAAATTGCTTTGCCTCTAGATACTTCCTGTTGAGTGACATCATTTTCAGTCTTGCTGCTAATACATATTTATGTATTTGTGCAAAATGGCACCACATCATCAGGAGAAATCGAAGGACTCGTATAGAACACTTCACCCTCTTCTAAGGGCACTTTTCTGTGAAAGAGCTAAACTTTGTCCTAATGTCTTCTTTAGACCAAGCTGAAAGGGAAGTAAAATTAAAACCATATTACAAGCTAGATAAAATGTTTAATTTGACCTAAAATTTTCTTTTTTTCTTCTTTTTTCTTTTTTTATTTTCCAGTTTGACCTCTCTACTAACACATCCATTTTTGAGAGGCATTTGAAGATGAAAGAGGTCATCTGGAAGATGACACGGAAGGTTATTTTAAGCATATGGACAATATGAAAGTAGATGTAGAGTCAGATCTTCTATGCATGCTATTTATCTTCTCCCTTGATGATAACAGTCCTGAAGTGTTTGAAGAATGTAATCTTATCCCCTCCTAGTAACTATTTCGCCAAACCAAGGCATTTATTTCATTTGAGATTTCCTCATAACTTAATCCCTACAACCACATGTTTATTTCTGTTGCTTTCTCTTAACTTCCTCCAGCTTGCTGAAATTTTTTGACACAGAAGTTCTTGTTGCCATAAGCAGTGTCTATGGTGTGGTCTCCTTTATACTACACAGACTGGAGCTATCTTCTCCCTGGTCCACAGTATTATGCCTCTACAAGTACAGACTAAATTTACACTGGCATTTTTGTTACCACATTCCATTGCAAGCTCCCTTATAACTTTCTGTCTGGTGTCACCCTGAGGGATTTTAGCTGAATCCCTCTGCTGTGTATAAATATCTGTGTCTTGTGTTATTTTCCCCCTATATACAAAAGCATGCATATTTTCCAGATTGGACATAATTTTCTTATTTCCTACCCTTTCTTATGTCTATTCTGACTTTAACATTCTTCTCTTACCACACCACACCTTATATGTAAATCTCATTTACCTTCCTTTCTCATTGTTTTCACTTCATCCACGAGCAAAATTTAAAGTGGATATATTTTGTGCTCACCACCCTCTCCCTGTTATTGACTATCTTGCCACTTAAAGCATTAATTTTATATTAAATTTTTTATTATAATCACCAGCAAAGTTTGAGTATGTGCTATCAGGTATCTTTTTCTGCCCAAGTTTCTTCCTGTGATAGCTGGTAAAAAGATAATTCAAATTAGTAAGATGACTTTGGAACTTAGAGGCATAACTGTGTCAAAGCAAAACCTTGATAATTTATATGTAGATATTATTTTTGCATATGAGAACCTCAAAAATTAAAATTTAATTAACTTGTAGTTATTAGTGTACTAATGCAAACACAAGATCAGGGCACAAAAGACTGAAGCTATGACTAACAGAAAATCTCAGTTTACCATAACTGAACCCTAACCACTGCATCATATTAATAAACTGGGAGTCCTTGTCTTAAGGAACTCTCATAGAAATTTAAATAATTGGAGTGAATGGATAATATGATTTCATTAAAATTAAATAATGAAACAGCTGAAAAACATGTCCTGGAAAACAGAAGAATGAAGAAGCTTCCATTTCTGTTATGGAGGATTGTTCCCAATACAAATTGCTCATATGTAGAAAGAACAGTAATGTTATGAAAAGGTTTAATTTTCCAATAGGAACATTAATTTCAAGGCTTGCTTCAAAGTATTTACCCAGTAATCATTGTGTTGTTGAAAAGGGAGGTTAGAGCAATGCAAAATCACCACTCTCTCAGCTATTCTGAGCAAGCATCAAAAGGAGTTTAATAATAGTACTTACAAAGACATTCTAGATGAATAATAACTGTGGAAAGACTTATTATTTCTTAAGGAATGAGAGATGGTTTACATGGCTGTACTTGAAATGTGGGGAGGTGTCAGTTTTACTAAGTACAGGTCTGAATTTCATTTTCTTGTCAATGAAGGACCACTGATGAGATGAGTGTCTAAATTCTGAAGAAGAAATAACATTTTATTTTACACTGTATTACAAATAGGATGGAGAAATGTGCCCCTAAGTGTTTTAGAGGCTAACTTAATGGACAAAAACATGCTAAATGGTTCTCATCAGAAAATAAAAAGAAAGGGTGATCCTTCAAAGTTAAATTGTTGAAGTGTAGATTCGTTGAACAAGAGGGCTTGGGGCTTGTGTTTTATTTTATTTTTGTTTTTAAGGAAATAAAAAAGAAAAAGTCTTGGAAATGAAAAGCGATACCTCTAAAAACTGTAGTTCTGAAATGTCTCTTTAAATGCTACCATGAAATTTGATCTGAGGTGCCATGAGTATTGCCCAAAACCTATAAAACGTCATAAAGAACTTCAGAAAAGTGAAGACTTCTTTCCTTGAAAGACATTTTTCATAGCAAATTACATTTTAGTACGTTATTAGTACATGTACACTACGTACATACATTGTTGAAAGCATTCCATGCCTTCATATTTAGTGGAATAGTCTGAGCTCTCCCTTATGGGACAGCAAACTGCCATATTTTATCCTATCATCTCATGTGTTCTCTTTTTTCAAGAGATATTTTAGGAATTCCATTCTGAAGACAGTCTGGAAGTAGAGTTTTCTAAAATCCACCAATCCTGCAAAACCTTATGGAGACACAAAAACATCACAACAGGTCCCTGGTATCTTGTTTTGTTCCTTTGCAAGACCCCAGTGGTTTGGACTGCAATTGTGGCACATAGCTGCAAACAAGGTGACTTTGCAGTCTACGAAGCCCTGCTGTTTGCTTAGCAAGAATTCACAGAACCAAATCATTTCAGTTTCAAGAAATGTTTTCCAGCAGAAGATAAAATGTTTGATCAGACCTAATAAGAGATAATATTAAAACATACTTTTGTGCATTTGATTCTAAAATGAGGCAGAGTAGGGAAGTTCAATCATTGTGCAGGAAAACCTCAAAAGATGTAGACATCAGTTCAGGAATTCTGGTGTGAAAGATTCATACCTATTCTTCTTTTAATTGCAGCTATATAATTCAAAACTATTTTACTGAGTTCCCCAATGTTATTGAGAAATTGCATGCTGAATTGTGTGTCATAGACTTCAGAATGTCTAATGCAGAATCTATCACAATGATTATTTTGTCAAAATGTGTTGGTTGGTATTTCAAATATCCCACAGCAATGGTCTGTTTCCCAAGGGATTAAATCTCAGTAATTTACAGCCCTGCTAATGTCTCCTAAAGGAAGGTCCCTAAGCTTGAATGCTTGTGTAACTATCTCTGCCTTAACTTTTTGCCAGGTCTTTTGAAAAGTAGTTCCATCTCCAGAGCTTCAGCATGGTGATCCATGTATAAGAGTACATTATCTTCAAAGCACTCTTAGGTAAAACTCAAAATACACTTTTTGTTTGATTTTTATACAGATTTTCCCATTGATTCATCTCCTCTTGGCCTCAGAAAAACACCATGCACTTGTTTCAGCATTGTTCTATGTGTGCAGTGAGGTGCTGTCTCTCAGAGGATGCAACATACCAGAGAATTAAGGAAAGTTTTTTGCCTAATAGGCAGGGGGAGCAAGCTCTTACTCAGTCCCATGCAGCATCACAGTGCAAGAACAACCACTATCATATTGTTTGCCTTTCCACCCATGAAGCAAGATGGAATTTGGTTTTTTCTGCTTTCATTTTTAGAGGAAAGAGAAGTGCAAACTGATTTCCATGGTGTTTCAACTATGACAGTGCAGCATGCAAAATTTCAGGCCCAGTGCTTTGTGGTTTCAGCTCCTGTGTTTCTCTTAGCACACTGAAAGTAAACATGTTTTTGGGAACAAGTACACCAACTATGTTTCCTGGCACAAAGTGCTTTGTTTTTCCTGGTTGGCTGAATAGTGATGAAAGACCTCGTTGGACAGTTTTCATTTCCACCTCGATGCAGCTACCCATATGCATTCAGTAAAGCTCTGATATGAACACTATTGCATTTCCCTTTCTGTGGCACACATGAGCCCGGAGTTGCAGAAATCACAGAGTTACAGAATCATAAAATTGTTAGAGTTGGAAGAAACCTTAGAGACCACTGAGTTCCAAGCCCACTGCCATGGACAGGGACACGTCCCACTAGACCAGGCTGCTCCAAGCCCCATCTAGCCTCATCTTAAACATCTCCAGGGGTGGGGCATCCACAACTTGTCTGGGCAACCTGATCCTGTGGCTCACCACCCTCACAGTAAAGAATTTCTTCATAATATCTAATCTAAATTTCCCTTCCTTCAGTTTAAAACTATTACCTCTTATCCTATCACTACTCCTCCTGGCAAAGACTCCCTCTCCAGCTCTCCTGTATACTCCCTTCAGATACTGAAAGGCTGCTGTAAGGTCTCCCTAGAGTCTTCTCCAGGCTGAACAATCCCAGCTCTCTCAACCTGTCTTCATTGGAAAGGCATTCCAGAGCTCTGATTATTTTCATGGCCCTCCACTGGGCCCATTCCAACAGTTCCATGTCCTTTCTATGTTGAGGACTCCAGAGCTGGACACAGTGTTCCAAGTGTAAATATTTACACTAGTCTACTTGAAAGGAAGTGCTACCAAATAATTCTGTGGATATCTATAGACTGAAGAACTTATTTTTTAATACTTAAAACACTGCTACAGAGTAGGATGGTATCTTCATGGTACAATGAGTCAAATCAAGAACACTTTTTGGCTCAGTTCACATGTTCTGATTTTAAAAGCAAACCAAACAGTCAGTCAGTATACTTCCACTCAATGGACAAACTCAGTTGAAAAAATAAATGGAAAATTTCCATTCAAGGATGACATGCTTTCTTAAAAGCACCAACATTTTTTTTTTAAAAGGTGTCCTTTGGTTTAAAAAGAAGCTTGAGAAACAGGTATCAAATATGGCTCAAGAACAGAGCACACAGAGAATATTAGGAGGAGGAGAAAAACGCTCTTACCCTTTATAGCATCAGTGAGGCTATTAATGTGTCTGAGAGACATATTTAAAAGTAATATATAAAATTGGAAAAGGTCTACTGAGGGTCTGAAGTCTGAATAATGGAGTATATAAGATGAGAATTAAGACCCTTCTACCGGGAAGATTTAAGGTATTAATCCATCAAATAATCCAACAGAAGGTTAGCCCATGACTTGATCTCATTTTCAAAATATCTATATAAGAGAGATTTATGGATTTTAACAGAAAGAAAGTAAGAATAAATAAATAAATAAATAAATAGATAGATAAATAGATAAATAAATAAATGAATAAGAAAGAATGCATAAAGAGATCAAGAGAAGGAAGCTGGAGGAAGTGAATGCAAACTAAAAATAAAGCACTCTATTAACAGTGGAGTAGTTTCCATGCCACCTGAAACTACTAAATCAATGCAAGCTGTCTTTTCAAAAAGTACACTATAATTCAAACAGAAATGATGCTATTAGTGCAAAACCTACAATTGTTAATGCAGTTGCTTAGAACTTAATTTCCCCTATGTGGACTGGGAAATTTTCTGATTGTTCTTCAGATCTCAACCTGTTCACTGCCTGTGGTTGGGATTTCTTTACTTTTGGTGTGAGATAACTCAGGAAACAGAATGTCACAGGCCAAAAGTCCAACAGGTTTTTGCCATACACAGTGCTATTTGTGATGTCTACAAGCCAAACTGAAGATATGACATAGGCACTGGCACTTCACATATTGCATGTTACCTAGCAGGCATATCCTAATTTTAGAAGAAGAGACTGGTCAAGCTATACGAAATTATTATAGTCACTAAGACATTCAATGGGCCTGTCTGTCTTGAACTGGAGAGCAACCATAAGAATTAGCTCTGAAGTCATTCTATCTTGTATTCCCCAAAGCAGAGATAATGGAGGTGAGGTTGTGGAAAAGCTGCTCTGAAGTTTGACAAACATGATTTATGTAGTAGCAGTAGTGTGGTATCCCAGGGTTTGTGTGCTTCCCAAACTGCTATTCATTTCTCCAGCAATAGATAGCTTCTTGTTATATCTTAACCTTTTGAATGGCCTTAGGCTCCTGAGTGATTTTCAGAAGGATTTGTTATAAGTTGTTCCTTCACAATTAAGACATTTCTGATACTAAACAACCCTCCATAGTTGTTACAAGAGTAGCTCCTATATCACCTGCTAGAGATTTTCTGTTTATCAGTAGAAAGCCTAGAGATCATAAAGATCTTGAGTGCTGGGAAGGCTAAGATTCTACTCTGTAATAGCTTTTTTCAGCTACTGCTGTTGTGGACATTCTGTACAAATACAGATCATTCAGACAACTAATCTTGATAAATCGATTTTGCTTAGAATGTTTTTTGTTTCTGTTTCTAAATGATATTTCTAAATTACTCAATTGAAAGACAAATAAGAATGTTCTGAAAAACAACAGTCTATAGCCAATGAATATAAAAAAGAATATTGTATCTCTTAGTTTATCTAAAATCTGTGTTCCTAATCCTTTAAATGTTAATGTTATGAGATTTATTCTTTGTAACTGTCTGGACTAGAAGACAATAAAATGTTCCAAACAAGTAAGAATAATCAAACTGCTGTTAAAATGTGTTGGTTTTGAGTCCATAGATAATTTAAATTTGTGGTGGAAAATGAAAGAATAAATAACATATGTGGTGAATGAACACTGTACTTCTATTTCACTGTGGCTTCAGGTGTGCCTGGCGTTGGCTTAACATTCCAAATTGGTAATAAAAATATTAAAAAATAGTAAACTGAAATACTTAATTCCCTATTCATTTTTTCCTTATTACTGAATGCTTGCTTGTAAATTTCTTTAATATGTGCAATTGAAGGTACAATTATTCAAGTCATTAGACCATATCTTTACCTACAAACAAGAACACAGACAACAGAAAGGAAGGACTGACAGATAACAGTGATCTCATGAGGCTGCTATCATGGCTATTTATTGGGGAGAATAAAGAAAACCTTTCCTCCAATCCATAAAGTATAATTATCAAAAGTTGGCATCCCAGTGGCCGGCGAAGGAGCTAAATAAATCAGGTGCATTGCATTCCATGTTCCTAGCCAGAGGTTTTTCAATCTTATGAAAGTTATGGCTCTAAGCAAAGTTACTTTAGATCAGGGAGGGGGTGCAAAGTTACTTAATGCAGTTCTGCTTCTTATTTCATGGTTTGTCTTTTCTCTGTGTTTCTCTTAATTGGTTTGATGTCACATTTACTTATGGTCTTATGCAGAGTGAGATGATAAACAATGTAGAAACGATCCTTCATTTTAGCAGCTCCTTTGGCTTCCGTGTTGACAAATTTTTCTGTTTCCTACCAACATATTGGCAAGTAACAAAAGATTTGCTGCCAATTTGTACTGAGTTTAATCAATATACTTACGATCAGATAAAGAATTTTTTTAGGGCAATTCCATTTCTTGTACCATTTATCAGTTACTTGTCTACAATGCTTTCTTCAACAACAGCTTAGGAAAAGCAGAAAGGAAGCATAAAGAGTTACTTCTGTGGTCTACATTCTACTGGCAGTAACAGGTATAGTTTTGGGGCAATCTTTACAACTAAGAACAAAGTCTCATCTTAATAAATAATCCTGTTATTATATAATGATATAATTATATAATGATATTAATTTACGTCTTTCGTCCCCTCCTTTCCACACTGAAGTGATTCCAGCCTGTTAACTCTGTCATGATCAGAATCCCCAGATTGACTTCTGGATGAGATCAACATTTCACTCATATCTGTGGCTCAGTTTATCTTCTGTTTCTCACGGTATGCGCATCAATTACATGAGAACATTAAAGTCAGCTGTACACTGAGATTATGCTACATATCTTATTCCTCCCCATCCCAAAATAAGAAAAAAAAAACAGAAAGATGACCCTGGAAGAATAGGGAATGCTGTGCACTTTGCAGTAAAGACTGAGCCATAAGTAAGAGTAGTTTTAGAAGACAAAGTCTTCATTTCCTAAGGAGATAGAAGCCTTTCCTTATGGAACTTAAATAAAATTATGAAGAAATTAGTCCTGAATCTTTCTTAGAAACAGTATTTATGTTTGTCAGAATGTACACATGGCCTGAATGTTACAACCTCCATCCCCAAATTCTTCCACTTAACTTCAGTTGAAGAGTTAGTAGCCACTTGTGAGCAGGACAGGGCTGTTAAAGTATTGTGACTTTCATTAGCAAAGAATATTCATATAAATCTTAGATGTTGGTAAAGGATTGGGGATATCAAAATATCTAATAAATGGTATCTAACCTTGTTAGTTGCCCTTTGTTCTGTTTCCTTTCTTACACCTTACTGTTCTGTCGTACTTACTGTATTTATGATTCATTAAGGCTTTCTAATGTAGGCTATTACACTGTGAATTAGCATAAATTTAGTTAAAAGGACTGCTGTTAATCCATGTCAATCTGACGACATCTGAACAGATGTAGGTAATAAAGGTAATTTAGACTTGGTAGATGTTTTGCCTGACTTTTTGTTTTGGTTTTATCTGCAAGAAACCCAACATATGTGAAAGCATTGCTATTTAAAAATTCATTCAGTTTATCACCAGAATGGTCACTGTGTGTTTACCTGCCTCAATGCAAACTACAGAAGCCNCTCCTTCCTCCAGTGCCTCCCACCCTACCTTATTCCCCTGTATTGTTTTGCTCTGGCTATTTCAATCAAGACAAAAGAGAAACTGTGGACATTCAAGCTTCAAGGTTACTTTATTACAGGTTGAAGCAAATCTTGGATGCCCACCTGTGTGTTAATCCTCACTTCCAAAACTCATGCATGATAATCGGAAGAGCCCAGATTTTTTCTGCATTATCTGCCAGTAATTATATTCTGCCTTTAAGAGAAAATTAAGAGTTCTACTTTAAAAGTAGGAAAGAGTTATTCAGGTATCTCGAAGAAAGACAGGGCTGTTTTCCTGTGTACCAAGCTTTTATATAACCTTCTTTCTTATCAGTTTCTGCTGTCTGCAGTTTCCTTAAATCATGAGTTCTGGATCACTAGACTCAAAAATCAAATGAGTCAATGGTAGTATGAAGATGTGACCTCCCAGTTCTACTCTGTAGTGTGAATATGAGTATCTCTACCTGTACCTTAACAATATGTCTGAATCAAGCATCTTTAAAAAAGAAACCACAGACTACTGTGATGAAAAAATCCTGGTTTAGGACAGAGATCCTTCTTATAAATTTAATTTCAGTCTCAAGGAAACCCTGCTGGGCATTTTTAATGCAAAATATGTCTATTTTCTTTTTGTAGAAACACAGGTTTTGTGAATGTGGACTTGTAAGCAACAAGTTGTATTCCTACTTCATTTTCACTTTTGTAACCCATGAATATTTGTATTTGTAAATACTTCAATCTTTTTCTCCATCCAAAATGGATAATAGTATGCATGCGGATGATTTTGTTGCTTTTCAAAATAAGAGGCTCTGCTTTTAGCAAGGGAGACCCTGTTACCAGTTGGTGCATTTTCTGTACAATGTCAAGCAATGTAAGTTACTGCAGCTCTGAGGTGACAGAACTTCGTAAAATGCTTTCTAAGTTTTCTCTTATCTGAGTAGTCACCAGTTATTAGTGAGCACTGGAGTAAGCAAATTTTTGAAATAATTGATAATAGCATACTCATTTAAAATCACGGCACACCTTGAACTTGCTTGTAACATAGCTCTCACCTTCTGGTTTAGATATTATAAAATATATTCTGATGAGCTAGAGGTGGGAAGGAAGAATGTAATTATGATTCTGAAAGTAATGGGTAGTAGGAGAACTAGAAGATAACAAACTGGCCAAAGTAACTGAAAATCATTGACTACCCTAACTACTAATGCTATAAAGCACTCACTGTGTTTCAAACACAGTTTTACTGCTTTTTAGTCCCGCCAAGAATTATTATCTCATATGCACACTGTTTTGTCTCTTTTAATAAATAAAATACCTGTGGAATGCAAACTACCCTTTATCTGTAAACTCCAGCGAAACATACAGCTTTAAAATACTCTAGAATTTAATTTTTTTCCTCAATAAAAAATAATGAAGTTCTTGTGAACTTTTAGGTGGCCCTTGCAGATGGCACTGCTGATACCCTGTGTCAGCCCACTCAGAAAGCCTCTAGACAAGAATAGTTGAAGTATTCCCTTCAGAATCAAATATGCAATCTGGAAAAAAATAGATAAGCTTCCATTAAAACAGTCATTTCTTTCAGAATTCATTATTGTACATGCAGATGTTATCTGTACATGCAAATGACAAGGTTTAAGTTTCCACATAGTGATTCAAACTGAGTCTTTAAACCTTATAAATTTTTCCTAGCATTACTATTAATTTTTTTTTCAATGTTTTGAGTTTCTCTGATTTTCTTCAGGCTTGGTCACCCTGATTTCAAAAGCCAGTGGCAAAAATTATGGGATTCTTATGGTTGGAGGCTCTGTTAGAGGCTGCTGGAGTCACTGCACAGGGAACCCAGATGGATTATTGTTGGTAGGTTATTTCATTGACACATGGATGGTACCTTTAAAAATATGAAAGAAAGGAAGGTAATTTTTTAGACAAGTAAATTTATTTACACATTTGAAATGGATGTAGGTATTCGAAAATTCGTACAGGTTCCCAGTCAGAGTTTGAGAAGCATCTTGGTATTTCTAAGATATTTCAGTGAAATTAAGGACCACATTAAGATCAAGTTAATCTTGAACACCTTCATGAAGCTAGACTGCACAGTTTAAAAATGTCACTATCCCCTTATATATATCTTTGAGTATTTAAGCACCTGGTAGGCATGTCCTTTAATTACTGAGTAATAACTGAAAAACGTCAAAGCACCCAAACTTTCCTTGCCTTTTCAAACTACTTTTAATTTGTTGAATGGAAAACCCCTCCTCTAAGACAAAGCTACTTAGTAGCTTCCCTTTGCAGCCCTATGAAGCCCATCTTCCTACGACTGCACCATGAAGTGTTCCAAAACCAGCATCTTCAAGGAGCTCTCACATGCACATTTTGCAAATTTACTTCTCTTTTTCTCCCCTTTTCTCCCTTTTAGCCTCACAGCTGCACACCATTCCACAAAAGGGGGTGATGCAGATGGTACTCAAAAGGACTCAGCAGTGCTAGGAAGCTAAATCTTTATGAAATGTCTCTTTCAAAGACTCTTTCAAAGTGCTGCTATGTTTCGTTCCTTGGAGGCGCACCAGCCTCATGGCTTAACAATGTAGCAGGAAAAAAGCTTGTGTCATTATGATAAATGTTTCTCTCTTCATACTTTGCCTTTAGATACCTAACACTCACAGTTCACTGCAGGAAACTGAATGTCTGAAAAGCACACAGCCTCGGGACTCTTTCCACTGAATCACAAGGACTGAAACTCCTCTCTGTATAAACACTGAAATACCAGAAATGCCACTGCTGAAGGAGCTTATCCGTCATGAGTTTTACAGTGTCTGTCTGACTGGTTTGTCAAAGAGATTTGCAGATAGAAGGAAAACAGAATGTTTTGATGCCAGGTTGCTCAAAACAGCAGTCAAAGTTGTAGGGATGTATGTGAAATAAATCAGACCATGGAAGGTTCCTAACTTTTCACTTTTTTCCCTTTTCCAGTTCTTTGGCACATCTGTGTCTCCTGAGAAGATTAAATTTCAGATTTCTCAGTTTACTTGTGAGGAAAATCTATAATTTTCCACACAGAAAGACATTTTTGCAGTCTGCATGTGTATGCAGACTGATGTGTATGTGACATAGTTGGTTTCTCCATCACTGTGACTTTGAGAGAATCCTGAATTTTATGAGTATTTTTTATAATGTAGCATGTACCAGAAGTCTCAAGTTTCCCTAATTATTGAAAATCTGGAACAGAGAGGCAAACTTTCAAGATAGCTCAGAAACTAGTTTAAATCTGTGAAGGGAATATCTCCAGTGTCTGAGAAAGGGGAAAGCATTAGGAGGAAATAAAGGAGTAAACCAAGGAAACTTTGATATTTGTCACTCAAGTTTGTTTGTTTAAAAAAATCAGTTTACTCTGTGGTTGCACACAGCGGGGTATTTTGTTATTGCACTGCTCTGAAACCAGAGCTGAAAGAGTTGTCTGGGGCTCATGAAATAATAAAATATGCTTTGACTTAAGAGACAAAGAAGGATCTAAAATGCCATGGCTTCAGAGAGCTGATAAGTGACCATGATGTTGTCGGAAAGTCTAGGATGGTTTATTCAGAGAGCATGAAGCTGGAGAGGGGCTATCAACATAGTTGGACAGCTGCCACAGCTTGCCTGTCTCTCTGTTCCGCAGCAAAGAGCACAATAATCATGCGCTTCTGCCTGACAGCTGGTGAGTGAAAGTCTTTAGGGTGAGCTCAGGTGAAGACGTGTGGGAAGCATCTAATCCTCTATATTAAGTATACTGAGGAAGTCCAACGCATTATGACCTCATACTTTGTACAGCAGTTAATAAACATTCTTTACAACATCCATTAATAAACATTCTTTTGTTAATATTCACATACAAAAATGTCTTCTCTAACTTTTCTTATGTACTTGCTTATTCTGGGCTTAAGGATTCAAACACCATAAAGTGAAATTTTAATTATTGTAGTTAAAATTATAGCTACATATACAATTCATCTGCTTTTATTAACTCTTTAGTGGCATAAAACTAAACACCAAGGTCAGGATCAGGGTGACTTAAAAGGGATAAAAAGGACGATGTGCCCAAGCCCTGTTTCCACTTTGGGGGGATTAGAATATTCAACTGTCACAGCTGGAAAACTAAAGGCAAAAGAAAAAGTTTTCCATCTGTTATGAAAGACCTTTTCTTCTAACATTCTTAAAAAAAAAAAAAAAAAAAAAAAAAAAAGAAAGAAAGAAAAAGAAAAAAAAAGTGGGGCATTCATTGAAAGTAGCAGAACCAGAATCTAGGACGCAGCAATTTCTGCTCTGAAAGAGCACTGATGTGAATGAAATGCTTAGCTTCCATGTGAGTCAGTAGTGAAGGACAAACACAGAAACAAATGTCTGGGTAGAGGCAAGGTCTAAATAAGCTCTGAAGGTTCTCTGCAATAAACATCTTCAAAGAAATCTTGATTCTTTGTTCATAAAACCAATTAATTTTAATGCTGCTGAACATAGATGTTTCTCTCAATTTTATACTATGCGTTCTTTGTTTAGAAAGAAAAGTTAATGTTGGATAAAGGGCTGAAAAAATAAAGGGTGAACAAGAGAGATTTCTGTGATTTTAAAAAAAATGAATTCTGTGAAAAATTTTCCATTCATCTGGACTACCTCACCCACGGAAACACCAAGTCCAAGTGCACTATCTAATTTACCATTCTGGGCTGTCTTGGCCTAATACAAGAATCTTTAACATTAAAAAAAAAATCAGTCTTAATTCATGATCCTGTTAATATATCTCTGATTTTATTTTTAAGAGTGAACATAAAAAGATCATGATATAGAGATATTTGCACAGTATGTACATGCTAAAACCACTACCCATGAAGCCAGGAACCACCCAGTGAGTAGGATAATTGAAACTACTTTACTGTATTTATTTTTGGTTGCAACAAACTGTTGTATTCAATTCCTTCACCTGCACTGATTTCTATACATACTCACAACATCTTTTTTTGAGTATTTACCTAAATTTGTCACTACTTGGGTTTGATTTTTTTATGAAATAATTTAGAGTTTTGTCAGCAAGTTCATCACGGATTAGTGCCTCTTAATATTTTGTCTCATTACAGAGTTCTCCATGGCAGTGAATCTGCAAACACTCGTGGCCCTCTACAACGTATTTGACCTTTTCTGTGTTCCATATTTTGACTGTTGATGCTTTCCAGGTTATTATGCATCACTGAAGCTCTAAAGAAGGCAGAAAGGATGTGTAGAAGAGCAAACAGGTAAGTGGAGGACATAATCAAAACAAGAGAAGTTCTTTGAAGGTATCTTGTGTTTAGTACTATGAGGGAACCCAAATTGGACTAGCTTAATGTTTTTCTTCAGTTTCATAAATAGGGGAGCTGATACTATGCTATACATGCACATGCGTATCTGCACTACAAAGATGAAAGACAAAGTTATGCCAATACAGTGTGAAGGTTTCAGGACTGCTTTATTACACGGCCATCCATTTATCCAGCAAATTGCAAAAATGTAGAGGAGCTGTTCAGCCTGACAGAATGCAATCCTTTTTAGTTCAGAGATTTTCTTCTTTAGTAGATGACTACACCATATTGCACAAAACCAGGATACTGGACTGCTGTGCAGCTGGGAAGTGCCTTCAGTCTTCCTCAGCTTGCCACAGTCCCCCAGGTGTATACATGACAGTAGGAAAACCGGCAGGCAGTATCAAATCTGTGAAAATATTTGTTCCACTTAAAGAAACTTCAGTAGCTTTTGAAAGGTAGGCACTGCCTTATGAACTTGCCCACAAGCTGTTGATGATACCTAAATAATTTTAGTTCTTGGCATATTGGAAAGATCATAACTAGATAAGATCAACCTATCCTTTGGATTTGTGGATAGGTGTCCTGTGTTTGGAGTTAGGAGAGGGAGGAGGGGGATCTGATGGTCCTTAAAACATTTAGACTTTTGGACAACCTTTTCAAGGGACTTTACTCGTCCCTTGAAAAATATGATAAAAGATTAAACTAGCTGGGCATCTTGGCGGACATATTTGCTACATGAACACCAGTGATCTTATATTATAATTAGAGACATTTAGGGTTTTAAGTGTGTTTCGGCGATTGCTCTTACTAACTTTTTATACTGATATTTACAGCTGTCTTTATTAGACTTACCAAAGTTTACTTTTTCCCAGGGAATCTATTAAAAATGCTTTTATTTTGCTTTCTCAGTTGTTTACATTTAACAAATATAGCTAATGAATTATCTTCCTTTCTTATTGCAGAAACAGAATTTCTGTGATTCTGATATTCATCAGAATTGTCAGTTTCATTGTTTCTGTCTGTTTTTATCAATAGCTTGACTTCATTGAAAAATATTTTTAATTATATTTTAGAAGTCCTGCTAATAGAGTTTCCGTGATGACCTAGAAAATATTTTTGATCCAAGAAGAAAAAACAAGTAAATACATGAAAGCTAGGAAAATCATATTAGTCTCAACATGAGGGCATTTCATTTTCTAAAATAAAAAAAAAAATAATCCCTGCCTAATACCATTTCTTACAGCATTAACAGGATGTATGTAAGACTATCATCAATAGCTATTTTTGACAGCCAAAAGCGAGCAGAGTATAAGTAAAGAGTGTAAAAGTTATGTAAAGTAATATTTAGACAGAGAAAATCTCCTGAATATAAGTGAGTTTTTAGGTAGTTTTGGGGCAGAAAATACTATAAATTAAAATGTTTTTTCCTCTCCATCATACCCAAAGTCATAACTGCATGAAATGTAATTGTCTCTAAGGACCTGATTTTGCCAGGAAGGTGTGCAGAGGAAGGAGCAAAGGTTCCATGAGGGGCGGGGAAAAGGTTATCTCCACTTTCTAGCAATTAAAAGGTAGTCCAAACTGGAGATTTCAATCTGTAACTACCTTTATGTTCTTTTTATTCTTCACTTCATTATGATACATGCAAGAAAAACTATCCATCTTTGCTTTCAAATGGGCTTTGTCAGTGTTTCTCTTCACTGTTGCCATTTCGGTCTGTTGGCGTCTCTTTGACAATGAAGGACCTGGAACCAAAATTAACATTGCTGTTTACTGAGATATTCATGACCACATTTAACTGCAGGATAGCCATGCTCGCCATACTGGAGAAAGAAAAACAAAATCCGTTCCTTGAATTCAATCTGCTTTAGAAGTGCCTAACACAGGTGTGTGTTAGTTGTATCTGTTTGCTAGGTATAGTAAGAAAATGCAGTGGATGTATGTCTACATTGCACTGCAGTTTTACAGTTTTATCACTTAACCCTTTGTAAATAATTCTGGTTTCAAAATCCTCAGAGTAACGGATGTTATCTAGCTACATTTTCACTGTCAGTGGCAAATTATGCATTTTTTTGCAGAAGTTCACAAAGGAGTAGGAGTTCTGTACATGTAGAACAGTTACTTCATTTCTCATGTTTCCGTATTTCCGTATTTCTATCTTCTGCAGTGCTATTTATACCAGAACCCTTGGCAATAGTGACACAACCTTGCTTTCAGTTGGGTTTCATTTATATAGATTTCAGTCTGGTGAAACAGGAGAGCTAATGTTAGCATTTATCAATGGTTTTCAGCTGTCTTAGAGCTCTGTTTATTAGATCTCTTCTAGCTGAAGTGGAATGCCTGTGCATGATCAATAAACATTTAAGCAATGGTACTTCATATTTTCTTTTTTTCCCCCAACAGCTCATTTAACATCTGAAGGTGATCTGTTGTGGAATATTCCGATTAATAGTAGTTCTGCTCCTTTGAAAATGTAGAGCTCAGCATAGAATGAACTGCTTCGAAAAGAATATAATGAGCTACATCTTCCCTCAGGGCTGATTTTATTTGGAGTAGCCATATTCCTCTTTTCTTTTTTTTTAAAAGGACATTATAAATAGATGGACAGGCAAACTTAGATAGATAGATAGATAGATAGATAGATAGATAGATAGATAGATAGATAGATAGATAGATAGATA
>VXBW01004964.1:28151-51030 GCA_013400375.1 Thinocorus orbignyianus
TGTTTTTATTAAAGTAGTTTAGTTTTTCTAAACTCCTCAATCTCTTTAATTTCTCCCTCTCCTCTTTTTTTTTCTAAAAGCGGGAGAGGGGGATTATCTGTCTTTTTTTCTGATTTGCTCAGAACCACAACAATATGTTACATTTTCATTACACATAGTTATTTATATGCTTATACACTTACAGTGGGACGTGTTCCTTTTCCTCTCGGTTGCCCACTACAGTCCTCAGGAAGGCTGACAATAGGAAATAGTATGGAAGTGAAGACTTATGCTAAATTTCTTCCAAAGCCAGTGCTAGAAGAAGTTTGAAGGGATTTAACACAGACACTGATGTTGTCAATTTGCTAGAAGTTTGAATTGTTGGTCCATTTGAAAACTGACCTCTGGCCCTTAGAGCAATAGGTCTCTTTGAAAGTATCTTTTCAGTGATTCATGCTTCAGTGGCCCACATTCCTAGGTATGAATACTTGGGCTATTTTGCTCTTTCTTCATCTTACCTTATTTCTGTCGCTGTAAGCATTATGTCTGAAGTAGCAGCTGACAGCCAAATTAATTTTCTCATGAAAGTGGAGGAAGTCTTTGTCTACTCTATTCATGCTCATCCAGAAACCTAACTTGGTTTGAGTTTGGTATATGTCAGGGTTTCTGATCAGACTGGGAGATAAGACACCATAAGATGATGTTATCTAACCTTCAGTCCTTTTTTTGTTACCCTCTTGGTAAGCTGCTCCCTTGTAAAATATGAACAAGGGTAAATACTTTCTAATTGGTTTCCTAATGAATTGTTTACTCCTTCTAGGCATTATAAACAAGTTGCTCAAAGTAAAGATTATTAAAGTCTTTTACTTTCTGTTCCAGCTGAATTTGTTCTGTCCAAATGAAACAATCTGTGGTGCTCTCCACCTGCTATTTGATGTACAGTACTTTATAAGCCAGCTTTGTAGGAAAACAGTCCCATAATTGTACAGTATGCCAGCACAGGCTAACAATGATTCTTTACTGAAAATTTAAGGCATTTCAACTTGGTGCTGAAAATTTTTGACCCCTTAGTCTATGAAACCTTGAAGATCACTCATGGGACTATGTAAATTAGTACTTGACCAAATATTTAAGAATATAATGTTAATTTATGATATTAAAACAATCTTAAACTAACCCGTTTTGAACATGAACGGAAGACTTGCTTAACACAACACATGAATATTGTTAAGACTGAAAAATTTGTAAATGTAAATGAGGAGATGTTGTAGATTTGGCAGGAGTGAGAGATGGTTTGGTGATCTAGCAGTTTACCTGGACCTGGGATAAGTATAGTCAGTTTTCTGATAACGTTGTTTAACATAGACTGAAGACATCTATTCAGATGGCTCACAAAAAATAACATGTCTTTTGCTCCCTCTTTAATGTGCTTGTTGATTTCCTCAGCTTTGGAAGTAATGACTTGCACCCTGTTTTGTGTTTACAACTCTGGAGTTAAGAAGATTGAGATATATTGTGATTAACCTTTTTTAGTACCGGTGTCCTACAGTGAAATGAAATTAGATTGCCTTAAATGAGCAGGGTATATATAATATGTCAAGATCTTGCTTTTTCAAATGACTCTACGTGCTTGGTTCATCAATCTGTTTCTACAGAGTCTCACTGACTCTACTAAGGAGTTCTTTGTATGTTTGGAAACGTGTTGTCTCCAGAGTGGCGGAAAGAGCAGGTTTATTTGAAGTGCTTTTCTCTTTTTGTGGTATTTGTATATGTATATATGTATCCATCCATGGAAGTGTTCAAGTACAGGCTGAACGGGGCTTTGAGCAACCTGCTCTAGGGAGAGGTGTCCCTGCCCATGGCAGGGGGGTTGGAACTCAACGATTTCAAAGGTCCCTTCCTTCCAACTCTAATCATTCTATGAGATATATATATATATATACACACACAAAAGACTTATTTATTTGCTTTATTTATATATATGTTATTTATACATATATATGCATACATATATATGTATATGTATAAAACATGTATTGAACATGAAGAGTTAAAGCTGTAAAGAAGAAGCTCTGAACACATGCTATTACCTGCTTTCTCAGTTGCTACTATGTTGCGACTGTCTTTTTGAATGAACAAGTCCATCAGCTTTTCTAGGTAAATCATGAAATGTGCAAGGTAAAACAGTGCAACATGCTGAATCTTTCTGAAGTACTTCTCTTGAGAACTGTGCTGCTCAGTGTAGAAACTGCTATGATAACTTTAACAGACATCAGCCCTGCCGCATCACAGTAGCATTGCTGTCAGTTGCATGGATGTACCCCTGAGAACTTAGTTTGTACCTATCTTGGACATATCCTCAAACTCCCCAGGAAATTTCTGCTTAATTACTTCTCTGGGAGTTTCTTGAAGCTCACAAAGTACAAACAACTTGCTTACTGGTTTTCCTTGTAAGTAGGTCTCTGACATTTGCAGCCCTCCATGTAGCTAGTGCCAAGAGTTGATATTTCTTGATGACAAACTTCATTAAAACTGGCCTGTGAAAGTAAGCAGTTCTACTGTTCTGTGAGTCTGACTTAGAGCCCTTTGCAGTGTGCCAACAGTGTTCAGCCCTTTGCAGAGAGGAGGACAGCTGCTATCAAAATCTTCTCAGCACAGTCTCTGCTGGCATGACTGACACCAAATCTGTGCCTGCAAGCAAGCACTACAGCTGCAGAGACACCTCTTGATGCTGTCCAGTTAAGGCTGACCTTTCTGAGAAAGTCAAAGACTGAATGATGTCAACAGTTGTAAAAGTAAAGAGTCAGATGAGTTTTGCAAAGAAAAAATATGGGGTCAGACATATTCCCTGAAGCCAACACTACAACTTGCCATCAACCTTTAAGAACAAAAAAGTTTCTTCCAGTACCAATAAAAAGAAGAGGTTTGTATCAGACAGCAAAGCCCACACTCAGAGGATTGTTTATGACACGCAGTCCCAACTTAAGCACAATGACTGTCCAAAATTATCTCACCATATCTTTAACTCCATGATTACTTAGCAAAATGAATGAAGGAGAGGTATTCCTTTGGATACCCACAATGAGCTCATCACCAGACCATCATTTATTACTGAAAATACTGGCATTTTGAATCTGAATATCTTCAGTCAAACAAACTTCTGTGTTGACCCAAATACCATGACCCTCATCCATAGCACCAAACCCCTTCTTTCTTTAATTTAAACAGACAACAGATAGAGCCCCAGGATCATGTAAGATGCTTATCAATCTTCTATGACTGTTTTAAACTCAGTTTTCTGTCAAATTATAGTAAACAGTTTGTTTTTCACAAAGCAGAATGCAAGCCGCAGGTTGAGCTATGATACTTTCATTGATGTCACTCTATCTTCCAGATTCAGTTTATAGATAACAACAAAGATGAATAAGGGAGCAGACACTGAGGTATTCAGGGAGGATCCTGTTTTAGCACTTACTTTTTACTGCCCAGTCTGTCTTTTCTCTGCATTAATACCATATTGTTCTCCCCTTAGCTTAGCCCTGGCTATATAGCAACATAACGATATATTAATATAGGTCTTAAGTGCACTAATAATTTACGACTCATACCCCAGAAGCTAGTATTGAGTTCCCGTCACTGGCATCTTGATTACCTATGGTTGGATTTCTTAGACTCAGCACCTTCCATTTAGGGGTAGAGTTGATTCCACTCAACTTCAGCTGTCTAAAAAGAAGTTAAATACCTGCATAAATTCCCAGCATAATCAGTGGAAAACATCGCATTCAGGATCCTAGTCATCCCAGCCTAAGATAGATTGCAGGAAGTGCTAATGTGGGTGATCATCTCCAAACAACAGCAAGATCTCAAGGTCCGGTATCACTGAGAATATCTTATCATCTTGGAAATTTTCCAGAATAGCAACAAGCAGGAGGTCTAAAGTGTCCTCGCAGATCAGCTTTGAGACACAGGTCTCAATAAACAGAAGTCGTGCTCCATCAGAGGGTTTGTATCTGATAGTTTCTCCTCCTGATGCACCTATCCTTAAAGTAACCTACAATAGCTTAAGTAACATTCAACTTCCAGTTCTTCAACAGTTAAAACCACCGAGACATAGGGGCTGATTTTTTTTTTCCTCTGAACTTCGGATGAATGTAAAATAAATTTTGTCCAGTTATGATCTCATATCCATAATAAAAGTGATTGTTTGGTGTCAAGAAAAAAAAAACAAAAACCAAAGATCCAATGAAAGGCAAAGATTTAATATACTGTTCCCAACATAAGGCAGAACAGCTCCAGTCAATTTATAAAATCATACTGACAGACAGAGAACAAAGCGAATGGGAGATCCTCTTTTTCCATGAGTATATAGAAGAGCTATATTAACATAAAAATATAAACAATTTCAAGGTGATGCATGGAAAATGTTTTGAAGATTATTCGATTTTCATAAGATTTTTTTTAAAAATATTAGTGACAATTGCCAGCTAAAACATTTTTAGATTAGCAAACATATTTTCCCAGAAAATTAAAAGGAAAAAATAAACAAATACCCTGAGGATATTTCAGCTGCAAACAAGGAAAACATGTCAATGATAGAGTCTTAAATACAGACTTTGGAACACAAGAAGTAAAGCAAAAAATACAGATTGTAAGTAGTTGCTAGTCATAATATATGCAGAGATGATGTCTTTGACTCAGTAGGAAGAACAATGGTTTGTTTTTCTGGGCTTATGCTCTCAAAATATTGACTATGTTCTTCCAAATGAACTTCACTGCTAAAACTCCTTGTGTTCTGAAAAGGTTTGGTATTTTAAGTCAATATCTTCTAATACCAAAACACATGAAAAAACCTTAATGAAAAAGCCTAGGAGAACAGTTACTCATAGATCAAGACTTGACTATATTAGTTTACACATAAGTGCTTGACAAATAATATTTGAATTTATTAAAAGTTATAAGTATCTTTTCACAGCTGCCTTAAGAAGGCATACACTAGAAATATTGAAAAACCATAATCATGGTATCTTCAGATAAAGTTTCTTTGGGTGCCTGGACAGCAGCATCAGCCTTGAACACACAACAAAAAAGCTAACGGGACCAGGGTATCACACATCCGTGTTTTGCAATATTGAGATCTTTTAGGAACGCATACTTTTAGCGAGCTGTTTCTTGGTATTTACTGTTGAGCTCTTTTGCCACTGGAAGTGGTTTAGAAAACAAATGCTGACTATGAGATCAACAGACAGGAGGTCACCATCTCTTACAAGAACTCTGGTAACATAAATGACCCTCTTAGCTGACTTTTCTTCTGCTATTGAAGGATAATGTAGTACAGAGCTAATTATTAGAAAAGAAAACCCATAGGATAGACTACAAGCCAACTGTGACAACCGTAATTTCAGATAAAAATGAATTTTCTGATAATCAGATGAATTTGTAATCTCACTGGAATGTCCCCTCTTCTTTCGTATGAACTCACTTGTGAGCAATCCACTGTCACAACTGGTCCATGATCTGCTGTCACTCATATGTGGTTTTCTTTAGATTTTACAAGGATTTACTTCAAAAGGTAAAGCTGCATAATGGGTTTGGGGGAGAAATATAAGATTATTTATCCAAGAAGTATTCCCTCCCATTAACCACTTTCTCACAATGAATATAGTCTCAGTTAGTGATGTCTGGAATTATTTCAGTGACTCAGGAATTGTTATGTAGAATACTATCTCAGTAATTTAAATTATCTTTCAAGACTGTCTGATGATGTTCCTTTCATCTTGGTGTATTTTGTGCTTAAAATGAATATGAACACACCAAACTGACCAGATGCACTGGGGAGGCACTAAAACACAACCCAACACTCCTGTCAGACAGACAGACAGAAAACATTTTTAGAAATAAGGATGTGAAAATTCCTAATACGTAACTTTTCAATGTTTGTGAGAAACTAGTTAATGGGCATCTTCAACAATCATCTTCCTCATAACTCTTACTGTAAACCATTGACTGAGATGGAAGACAAGTTTTGGCAAAAGAATTGTCAAACCCTACAGAAGTAATGGTCAAATTCTCTTTTATTTTCTTTCCTATATCTTATTAAGGCATGTCACTTGAGGGCTAGATCACTTCCCAAGTAATTTTGTTGAAAGTGTTATCCTACAGTTTCTAGATCTTCCCCTTTCTCATTTTGGCCTTAAAAATAAAACTACCTAGGGACATTCTTTGGAGCTACAGGAAACTCAAAGTGGAAGAGTCACTCTACCAGATTAAAAGAGATATTCAGTTTACTATCAGTGAGCAAGGAAGTTGTGAAATCCAAGCTTTTCTTGAGGATTTCCCCAACATGCTTTCCTAGCATCAGCCCTCAAGTTCTCATTACTTCAGTCAGCTGAATAATTTGTGTCATTATCAGGGTGCAATCAATCTCTTCCCTCCAGAACCACCTGCTGACTGCTTTCCCTCCCTTCAGAAGCCTAATGTGTCAGCACCGTATTACTGAGAACAGAGAACATGCGCCAAAGAGAAACTATCACACAGAAAGACTGACAAGAACAAACAGAGAACAAGATACTTCATTTTGTTTCTCAAATTGCATTATATAAAGGAGAAAAGTCGCTGGAGGATGGATTTTGATAGTTCTCACAACCTTCCAAATGTAAAGCCTTTATTCAAGCCTTCAAAGTGACTGAATGCCTCTGCAGTAAAATTTATGCTAATCTTAATTACAACCCTCCTTTTCTTTCAGGGATGTGTGTCAGGAGACCTTGAAAACCAGAAAGGTGTATCAAAAAAGGTCAGTTTTTTAGAAGATGGGAGGCTTTGCTGTATTTGTTGGTGCTCTGATCTGAAACTATGTAGTCCTCCTTCATTGCAGAGTACACAATTTTCATTCAACATAAAATGAGTCATTGTCCATATTTGTCAGGCCATATGTCTATACTCTTGGCTAACTGTCTCACTGTAAGGCTAATCTGTGGCTAGATTGCTAACATTAATTGTACTCGATTCTCAGAATATAACTTGTGAGTTGATAGACCAATCTAGGGGCAAAGCATATACTGGACTTCCAAGGCAGCATCACCTTTACCATCATAGGTTCATTTTGGCAGATAAAAAAGTTAAAATTTCACATGCTTCTCTGACAGTCTGCATGAATGTGTGAAGATCTACAGTATTGAAAATGTTTCTTCTACTTCTGAGAGTTTGTGAGGAAAAATGTGCTATCTGACCTGATTCATGTTTTGGCCCTGTATATTTTTGTCATTATCTATCCATCTGTCTGCCTAGCTAATCTGTCTATATATTTGTCTCTTTACCTAAGCCTGCATCTCTAGATATCTAAAAGCAGCTAAAGAGAGATACATACTGTCACGGTTTAGCCTCGGTGACAACAAAAGTGCCACGTGGCAGTCCCTTGGCTCCGCCCCCCAGTGGCGGGGAGAGGATGAGAAAGAAAAGGCAGACTCGTGGGTTGAGATAAAAACTGTTTACCAGAGCAGCAGGTATTGCAGGGAAACAGTAACACAGATTGAGGAGACAAACATGAGTACAATACCGACCGCACCACGCGCCGCGCCGCCCCGACCCAACCGCCACCGATGTCACTGAGATGCACCCCGGTGTCCCCCGCCCATATATACGCCTACACCGTGATGTTGCCACACCCACTCCCGGTTGTGGCCCCTCCCCTCCCGGGCTAGCTCCCTGCTGCCCCTGGGCCTGGCACACATAGGGTGCCTGATAGAGACAGGGGAGAATCAACCCCGTCCCTGCTGGAAACCAGGACACATACCTATATATCTTTACTTATATATACTGCATACTACATGTAGATATTCACTTATGTGTGACACCTGTGGTGTCAGACAGATGCCATACCTGTCTCTCAGTCTATCTACTTATCTGTTGTTTATCTATTAATATATAATGCATTTACATTTACAAAAAAACTATTTAGAACCTTAGTTTTGAAGCAGAGATGTTCTCTGAACACCCTCCTCAGCAGTTTTAATGAAAGTGTCATTCACTTTTGAATCATTACATTAGACACCTTTTAAAATAATAGAGAAGTAAATGATAGAGGGAATATCTCCCTCTCTTCCTTTCAAATTTTGATTATGTGGTGGGGAGGAAAGAAAGCTGGTTGAACATATGTCTTCCAAAGGCCATGTGTAGAATGAAGACATGTATGTTCAGTCCTGCACAAAAGAGTTATGATGCTGTTCTACTTCCATTATTTCAGTAATGGGTGGCTATTCATCAGTACTAATTCACTTCTTAAAGACATGCTATGACAAGGAGGGGAGAATTGTGGAGAGATGAAGAGGAACTCAGGTTTTTCTAGTAAAAAATTTTTCGGTCACATAATTTCTACTTGAACTCATTGTAACTACAGAAAAGAAAGCTTATTCTGAAAGATGAATATGAAGAACACATGTAGAATAAACTGCTGGTCCAAAGTGAGCACAACTCTTTCCTTTTTAGTCTCAAACATCCAGGTTTTGACTGCATTTGCATTAATTCCTTCATTTAATGCTGCTTAAGCAAATGACAATCCTTTCCTTACCATCCCCTTAAAAAAGGCGAAGTTGGGCCAGAGAAGAGAGAGAGAAGAATTCAATTACCATCTAGAGACAGAAGACTTCTGGGCTTGAAACTGTATAAATAGAAGAAAGAAAAGCAGTTGGCTGCTCTCAGTGGAAGATTGAATTTGAAAAAGCCAAAGCCCAGTTAAGCCTATTCAAAATAAGAGGAGAATCACACAGTCATGAGCAGTTGAGGATTGCAGCCTAAATAACCGTTCTCTGTCTGCAAGGCCACTAATAAGACATGGACTTAAGACTTTTAGATTTTGCATGAATTTTGATTTTCCTCATAAGAAATATGTATCATGCTTGTTTTATAGAGAAATAAACCACAGTGCAATATCCTCTCACAAACCTAAGGGCGAGTAGTGTCCAAAGTGCTGAACTTGTGGTTCTGCCTGTAAACAGGATTGGCCTGCACCATTACTGATGCATTACTGATGTCACCATGACATGAATTAAGCTCCTAAAGTGGAAAGGAATTAGAAGTCTCAAGTTCTTATTGTTCTAGGCCTCAGATATACTTAACAAAAACTCCGAGTGTTCTCAAACGTTAAGGTTTTCTCTGGCCTCATAGCCAGCAACAGATTTCAAATTCCCCTCTGCAGTAGGATGTGCAGTCACTGGAAGTTCCATGGAAGTTCCAGGTATTTAAATAATTATAGTAACTCCTACACTGACAACAAGCAGCCAAAAAAGGGACAAAGGCAATTTTTAGCAGCCTTCAAATATCTGAAGGGAGCCTACAGGAGAGCTGGAGGGGGACTCTGTCAGGAAATGTAATGACAGTACAAGGGATAATGGTTTTAAATTGGAAGAGGGGAGATTTAGATTAGATATTAGGAAGAAATTCTTTCCTGTGAGGGTGGTGAGGCACTGGAACAGGTTGCCCAGTGAAGCTGTGGATGCCCCATCCCTGGAAGTGTTTAAGGCCAGGTTGGATGGGGCTTTGAGCAACCTGCTGTAGTAGGATGTGTCCCTGCCCATGGCAGGGGGGGTGGAACTTGATGATCTTTAAGGTCCCTTCCAACTCTAACCATTCTATGATTATACGGTTCTATAATATAATATTCACTGATTGCTTATGGTAAACATTGGACAAAGCCTTCTCCCTCAAAATGCAATGACTTTGTTTACTCACGCTGGGCATTTGGTCCAATTTCTGCTATGGGTTATGCTAATGCAAATTCAAACCAAATCCCATAGGAGTGCAGTTAATACAAATTCACACAAATGCATGAGGTTTACCTGGCCAAAAAGATTTGTTCAGTCTCCAAATTCTGGCTGTTTCCCCAGGTGCTTCACTGGGTTTGATCTGGCTGGTGAAATCCCATGTAAAAACTGTCAAGAATATAAATGTGGAAGAGATGACTTCTTAAATAGTTACACCTGCCAATATCTTGGGTTAGCAGCCAATTTGGAGTAAAGCCTAATATCTTGAGGACTTCCAGTGGCAAAATGTGGTCCTCCTCAAATACGTCAATTCATCATAATGACTTCCATGTAAAAGCGTGTATTATAGTTTTCCTGTGCTGTTATAAGATCAGATGAACTCCAGCAGCAATAACCTTCTTAACCTAGAAATTTTACTTCAGCTCAGAAAAAAAAGGGTAGGGAAAACAATTCATCTGATTAGAGAATATTTCAAGAAAAAAACAACAGTAAGTTCAGGGCTTACTCTACCATCTACTTTTCCCCTATCCTTGCAGGAAGAGAACACATAAGGGATTTATGTGAAAAATGAGAGTATTTTTTTCTCAGCAGTAGCCTTAGCTAAGTCAACTGGTTTTAGTTGCAACTGGGTCTCTTGGAAAACAGTTTAACGCAGTTCTACTTCTCTTTTAGGGTTTTAGACTAAGATTTTCTGTACTGTATCACTAAATCCATCAATTCATATCACCAAATACCATTAGTGACATTATTAAGTATAAGCACATTGAACAAAAAATGCATCCATAATAGCTATCAATGTACTTCATGGTTGTGTTATCTTCCTTTGTACCAGTGCTTCTCCTCCCATGAAACATATCACCATCCTGAGCTGGACCTTCTTTTAGTCTCCAGTCTTGCCAGAAGACAATAAGACTAGTGCTGAAATATCTCAGAAGTTCCTTTGTGTTTTGTTTTGTTTCATTTTTACTTTAGGACAGTGTCCATGAGCAGCAAGATACTTTCCTAAGAAGGGATGTCCTCATTTCAATGTAGAAAATATCAAACTGTCAAGTATGTGGTAGGAATGTTACTGCTGTACTCAGGTAAAAATATACTAAAGTCATTGAAGTAATTTTGTAAAAATTTTAATTTAAATATAAATTACTACACAACCACCTGACCTATCTTGAATAATTTAAAGATTTACCATGTTTCCCAGTCTTCAGGGTGGTTTTTCTCATTACAGTTTACCATACAGTGACTGACTGGTGTTCAGCTCTTTTCTTGTAGGAACCAGGAATTACAATTAAAGAATGCTCTGGCTGACTTGGAAAAGAGAAGTGCAATTGTTCCTTGTACACCTTTATTTACTTGAGATAAATTGTAAACTTAGTTTACTGCCTCTCCTACAGATGGTGCTTTAACCTACTTTGCACAACTAACTTGCAGAATCCGGAAACAGAGATTAGTTTTAAACTATAGTGTTTCACTCTTAAGTACACAAAGAAGTAAACAAATTTATCTAAAATAGGGCCTAGTGACAGAATTAAATCTATTTCACAACCGAGAACTTCCCTTTTCCATAAGCAAAACCATGATGCCTGAAGCCTCTTCTTCCTTTCATTGATGCTCTTTTCATTTTCTCAGCAATTTTTGCCATAAAAACTCACTTCTTAATATCTGTAAAAGAAATATAAGCTGAAATAAGATTCTGACTTATGTTTTAGTGACCGTTTGATTTAGAGCGGAAAGTTTCCAGCATCAGAACATTATCATAATGTTGGTGCATGGGACCTTTGTGGCCTAAGTCTAAATTCAGCATTAGTCTGGTTATTATTACATTACACGAATCCTTAAATAATAGCAGAAAAATCTAGAATGCCAAAATATTCCTTCCCCATTTTCCCCATTTTGTTCCTCATGCTGGAGTGGTCCACAATATTCCTTTTTGATACATTTTTTTGAAGATTAGATGTATGCAGTAAAAGATCTTGAAAAATACTGCTTTCTTCATTGGCCCAAATGCTGACTAAACAATTTCATTTATCTCCTGTGCGTAAGAAGAGGAAGAATCAGAGTCTCTATTCCATAAAGTTGGGTGATAAATGGTTTTGAAAGAAATCTGAACAAATCATACACTTTCAATTTGTTGCATCAGTCAGCGTTCGTAGTTTAGTGCAATCCTTATCTATCTCATCAGAGTAAATGAACCATCGGATGTTCACACTTGAGAATTAATGGAGAAAATGGAGATGCAAAAGAACAAATATAAATTCCTGGCAAACTTAGTTCTCTTTTTCTACATAACTTTTATTCAATCCCAGTTATATTTAAAATGTTCTACTTCATCTTAAACACTGGAAAATGAATATTGTCAACCTGAAAAAAAAACATTCTGCATTTTCTGCAGTATCAAGTGTGTAATAACAGTAACCCTAGGCCAATAATATAGTCACATTAGGTTCTGTCTTTAGGTACATAATTAACCCCACTGAAACAAGTAGAACTACTTGCATATTTAATGCATTGTTGGATTACCTCCAGTATATGGTAGTTACATTTCGTCATATGTTAGCTAAAGGAATATGCATACCTTTACTCCTAACTCTACCTAAATTATAACGTTAGCTTGATTATGCCCCCAGAAAAATTAATTCTGCTGTTTGTAGAATGAAAAAGACATAGGACCATTACTGGAGACATCCACTGATACAAGGCAATATATGAAAAGTTCATATTTAAATATCTGTGTCTTTCTTTGATCTCCTAGTCTAATTATCCCACACAAAACAAACCCAGAGGAAACATCTGGCTTTGTAATTTAATAAGTCAACTGACAGTTTAGCATTCTAGACATAGAAAAAGTGCATTAAAAACATATACAAGTTATTTCAAGTCTGTTCAAGTTAAATATTAGTGTCACAATGGGTTGTACTTGTTTCAGTTTTGATATACATAGGTATTCAAATTTAATAGCTCTGGGGTAAACACACAGCACCTCCCTTTATCTAACTCCAAGGCACTGAGCTTCCAAAGTTGATTCTCTAGAGCAAAACTCTCATACCTCTCTGCCCTTTGGAGTTTTGTTGTGGACTCTGGCATTGTCTCAGCTCTGCCCTGTCTTAAGAACGTGCTTAGCATTTCTTCAGTCCTGGAGGAAGTGAAGAACATCTCCCAGATTCTTTCAATGGGCAGCAGATGATTTCATGATTGACTGGGTCAATTGGCAAAGGGATTCTGCCCAAACCTGTGAAAGTCCATTCATGCACAGATAGCCTGGAGACGTTTATGTTGTCCCTGATTGTTCTATGTGTCCATCTTCATCATGAGTGCCATTCAGCTTCCCATAAGATACTGCTTTGAGAAATTGTGACAGAGTAATGAGCAAGTTGTAATGTGTGTTGAGTAATGCTGTTCCAACTTGTTCACAGACAGTAGAACAACTTTTCAGGATTCAGATGTCTACTGAACAAGTTTAAGCATGAATACTTGGCATGTTTTTAGATTGTATTTACAGAGCTCAGCACACTATGATGTTATTACAAAATGTGTCAGAAAAAGGTTCTGTCAATGAGTTTTGCCTTGCTTATGCCTCCCAGAATGTGTTATCTAAAATATAACACAAAAATCACTATCTAGAAATCAAATCTTAGAAACACATGTTTAGTTAAGAATTGCAACAGTGACCTAGAGAGTAATTCTGAAGGCAGTGAGTGCTTTTACAACATATTTTCAGTATGACTAAGGAGATAAAATAGAAGCCAGCAATATATGAGCAGTTTATTTGAGTCCATGAGCCTGAATTAAGACACCAGAGAGCATAGACTTCTGGCAGCCCCTGGGCCCAGAAATCCCCAAAGCTAACCAGTTTACCATCTGTTTGTTGTGTTTGCTGTATACTGAGCTCTTGTATCCCTGATTCACCTAACTGTATGCTGAGAAAAGTGACAGTGTATCAGTCATCACCTAGGAACCACCTTGCAGAAGTATGGTGCTCTGTAAGGGAAAGGAACTGTCCAATCATCTGCATTAATACAACATGATAGGAAGCAAGCCCTGATCCACAAGATACTATTCAGAAACTGTGAAACCTTCTCTAGTGATAAATCTGATCACCAGACAATCATCAATAACTACAACTTGGAACATCATGCTCTTCCTTTGGAGCAATAAGCCACAAAGCAAAACCATACTGAAAAATCTTCACTCCTGTCACCTATCTATGAAAAATATAAATCTATAATTTTCTTGTGGGTTTAGCCTATTCAGGGGCCAAATACACACACAGCAGCTCACAGAAAGAAGACAAGAACATTCATGAATCCAGATAAAGACAGTAAATAGATGAAGAAAGAGCTATGCATACAGGCAAAGCACAATAAGGAATTAATTCAACGTTTCCCAGTGACAGGCAGATATTTAGCCACTTCCTGGAAAGAAAAGCTGCATCATGTGTAACGGTGACTTGGGAAGACAAATGCCATAACCATGAAAGTTGCCCCCTTCCACCTGTTTCTACCAGAGTTTATTTGTGAGCACAGCATTATATGGTATGAGATGTCCCTTAGGTCAATCTGAGTCAACTCTTCCAGCTGTGCCCTCTTCCAATATTTTGCTCACCCTCAGCCTACTCACTGACATAGTAGAGTGGGAGAAAGGGAAAGCCTCAGATTTGAACATGCACTTGTAAGCCACAGCCAAAGCACTGGTGCATTATCAGCATTGCTTTAGTCACATATCAAAAAAATAACACCATACATATAGTCTGCTATGAAGAGGGTTAATGCCATCCTAGCCAGAGGCCATACAGATTTCAGCTGACCTGTAGTGGAAAGGCAGTACTGGCTTCAGTGCAAGTAAAACAGAAAACCCTCCACCATGCATTTAAACATGAAATGAAAGAGAGATGGGGCTGGTTAGTGAGCTGAAAAACCTAATAATTACACAAATGACTAATCAACTGTCTCTGAGAACATTAAAACAAACCTTTTGGCAGACATTAGGCCTGGGAACCATCAGGTGCCCAATTCTCTGGGAAATGGGACCAAGGCACGCTACTGAAGCCTCCAACTCCCAGTTGCCAACTGCTTTGGAGAGCACTCTCATCATTGTTCCACATAGCAGTTCTCTCCTTGGGACACCATCACAATACCATTTCTGGATATGAGCACCAAGGTCAGATGACTTTCTCCTCTGTAGTTCCTTAAATGCAGACCAAGAGAACTATATCCAAATTGAATATCTGAAAGTTAATGTATGAACTGTGTTCCACAAACTCACATGTTCATGTTCTCTATACTGCATGTTGCTGTCTCCCATCACTGAGAGATTCATGAGTCTGTTATGTCCCTATGGAGTGAAATGACTGCTCATTCTGTGGTAGTGTACATAAAGTCGAGGATCTTGTAATAATCTCTTTCTTAATTGTTCAAAAAAAAGACAAAAAACCTACCCTTTTAGATTTAACAAATTCTAGGCATTATATATGCCACTGAAAAAAAAAAGGAACCTCCATAATGAAAAACTAAGAGCAAACAGATGCTTTAACTATGAGAAAATGTCATGAATTTTATGCTTCCTTTTATATTTTCTTCAAAAGCCAGGAGGAATACCAATTCATCATTTATACAGCAGATTACATTATTTTAATAATGTTTGAGAAAAAAAAAACAACTTTTTTTTTTTATTTTTTAAGTATCATTAATGGGATATTCTGGAAAAATATTTTAAAGCTTTAGAATTTCTCATTTTGCTAGAGAAAAGAGAGATTTGCAATCCAGCTATAAGGAGAAATTGTCACAGATTTTCCATCACTAAGACATGAAAGGGAGTTCTACCTATAGCAGTCCTGTAGTATAAACTTTATTCTCTTGAATGATTACACTTTAGTTACTGTAGCTTTGATCCTATTCAAGTCTGTTGGATACTGACATAAAACTGGTATTTCTAAGTTTTAAATTAGAAGACTATTGTTATGCATAACAAGTACACTAACAAACCTTAATATATTGAAGATTATGAAAAAAATGAAAAGCAGAATTTGCTGGAAATTTGCTGGAAATGGGTAATGGGTCATCTTGGGTCAGTTTAAGTTTTAGCCCTTTTTTTTTTTTTAAGTCTTAGTTGTGAACCCAGCCTTTATTCACTGTGCAGAAAGGCAAACAGAAAACTAGTCATAATTAGATAATGAGAACCCCTTTTAATGACCTGCTCATATGTTGCTGCATAGATCATCTGTTATTAAATAAATATACTCTCTGGGTTTTGAGCTCAAAACCACCATCAGGTAGATATTTACTAGTGAAGAGAAGTCATGCAGTCAAAATTTATGGAGGTCAGGTTATATAAGGTAAAAGCCATGATCAATTCGCTGTTTAAGTAAAAGTGAAACTGTGTTATTTTCCCTATACTTGGAGGCAACATGCTCAGAGCTCAGAGGAGTCACAAACAGCAGGACATAGCTGTTCCAGGGTAAGAGTAGTGGGGAAAAAAACACCATTCACTTTTGTTCTTCACTAGCATTACAGGAGGTTGTCTGTGTGTTAACACCATTCCAGCTTTGCTGTCCAAGAATCTATGGCATCATATACAGACAGTTTACTGCACAAGATTTCAAAAGCGATCAAAGTCATAGTTCCTTGCAGAAGAATCATCTGCAAAGCAAAGCCCTAGTTCCCAACTCAGGGCCACTTCAGGACTACTGCAAACTCAACTGTGTGTGCTCGGGGGTATTCTGAAGGTCATCACTTGAATGCAACTTTTAAACTGCTCATTTGATGTCATGAATTTACTAATTTACTATTTACTAGTTTATGATGGAAGAGTGAGCTGAGGTCAAACACAAGTCTCCATTTTCATCAGAAGTTTTGTGAAGTCAACAGCACTGCTCTTTTATTATGTCTCTTCCCAAGCAAATCAGAACCAGAAACTGGTGAAGAGGTGTTAGCAGCACATTGTGGTAGCAGATGCATTTGAATTCAGACACTCATTCAAGACATGGCTTGCAGTCAGGTCCTCATACCAGAGCCTTCTGAAAAATTATGGTTCCTTGTGGAGTTTCTTCATCTTGCTATGACACCCACATTCATCAAATGCAGACCCAGCATTTCAAACACAAACCTACATAACTTCTTAAGAATTCACTGTCAGCAGAGCAGGTGCTCCTGAACATGTTGCATACTGACTTCCTTTTGTTATCAGGTTCAGCCACAGGACTGTATCTGAAGTCAAATATGCTCCTATACTCCTAACTTTTGTATGACAGTCATCTAGACTAAGGAAAAGCTCTAAAGCTGCTCAGGCAAGGCTGTGATTTATAAAAAGCTGGGTAATTACTCTTGGTGGCAAATTGGTCATTGAAAAGAGCTGACATTGGCCATGCTGTTGCCTCTTTTGGAACAGAAATGGGGACAGAGTGAGCCACCAGTTGAGAAATTCCAGTTTCCAAAATTGTTGACCCTCCCTGACCTAGGCTTGGCCATCTGCAATGGAGGCTGGCCATGAGGTGGGAGAGAGCTCTTTCAACAGCAGAAGTCTCCATCTCTCTATCATTGGCAAAAGGAGCAAGTTTAGGGAGTGGTGCAGGTCTTCTGCAGCTCAGTGATTCTGCTTGGGCTTATTCTTATTATCCTGTAGCAGTAGCAGCCTCTCCCATCTCTCTTCACTCCTGGAACAGATAGCCAAACAGGACCTGCTAGGGTTGGTGGAAGAAAGAGGGAGCTGTCATCCTGTGTTGAGGTTACATGACAAGGTTTTTTATAGACAGGGGCTACAGGGTTGGCTTCTGTGAGAAGGTGCTAGAAGCTTCCACCATGTCCCATAGAGCCAGTTTCAGCCAGCTCCAAGATGAAACCACCACCGGCCACAGCAAAGCCCATCAATGACAGTAGTAGTGCCTCTGTGATAATCTATTTAAGAAGGGGAACATGTTGCTGCACAACAGAAACTGCAGCCAAAGAGAAAGAGTGAGAACATGTGAGATAACAATTCCACAGATGTCAAGGTCAGTGAAGAATAAGGAGCAGGAGGTGGTCCAGGCATCAGGGCAGAAATTTTCCTGCAGCCTGTGGAGAAGACAACGGTGAGGAAGGTGTTTCTGCAGCCCATGGGGTAAACGGCGGAGCAGATATCCACCTGCAGCCTATGGAGGACCCCACACTGGAGGTGCATGTCGGAAGGATGCTGTGACCCCATGAGAACCCTATGCTGGAGCAGGTTCCTGGCAAGACATGTGACCCCATGGAAGGAGGAGATAGTCCTGCAGCAGTCTGTTTCTGATGGACTACAGTCCACGGAAGGGACAGAAGCTGGAGCAGTTTGTGAAAAATTGTAGCCCATGGGAAGGATTCATGTTGGAGAAGTTCATAGAAGACTATCTCTAATGAGAGGGTCGCTATGTTGGAGCTGGACAAAATTGTGAGGAGTCCTCTCCCTGAGGAGGAAGGAGGGGCAGACACAATGTGTGATGAAGGAGGGGCAGATACAATGTGTGATGAACTAACCCCAATCTCCATTCCCCATTCCCCTGCACTGCTTGGGGGGATGAGCTAGAGAAATCAGGAGGAAAGTTGAGCCTGGGAAGAAAGCAGGGGTAAGTGGAAGGTGTTTTAGGATTTACTTTTTGTTTCTACTATCCTACTCTGGTTTTAGGTTGGTAATAAATTAAACTGATTTTCCCAAGTCAAGTCTTTTTTCATCCATGACGGAAATTGGTGGGTGATCTCTCTTTTTCTTATCTCAGCCCCCAAGGCTTTCATTATGTTTTTTCTCCCATGTCCAGCTGAAGAGGATGAGTGATAAAGAAACTTCAGTGGTCACCTGGCAATGAGCCAGCATCAACCGGCAATGAGCCAGCGTCAACCCACCCCACATCCATTTTTCTGTCCCAGGATTGCTCCTGAACCCTTCTCACTCCACAGCAAACAAAATTCTCACTGACTTTTCCTAATCCTCAGCACCTTGTGAAGTGGCCATATGTGCTACTACATCCCTTTTTTCCCTCTAGCTTTTCTCCCTTCTTCTCCAGGAACACACTAATTTTCCATCTTTAAAGAATATGTACTGATTTACTATTGGCAAGACCAAAATTCACATTTTGATGGCCCATGAAAATCCACATGTAATTTAGAAATACAGCCAGCAGATGCAACTTTCCCTTTTGCAGAAGTTCTGATGGCTAGTGAGTTGATACCCCAAAGGAAAATATGCATCCAAAACCAATGTTGTAGTAGCACAACACTGATAAGAGAGCAAGAAGTACCCCTATTGCTAACAGAACATCTCTTTACTCGTCAGCCATGTTTTTATGTTAGAGGAACTGAAAATGAAAAATCCTCAGATAGGCGGTTTCTCATACATTAGCAAAACATGAATGTGTTTGTCTGGTAATGTTTAGAATGTGAATAACATCACTACTTTCTAGGTGAGAGGACAGGGTGCTTGAAACAGCAGTAAATATCAAGGCCAACTTTGACAGATGAAAGTGGAGCCTCTAATCAGCTCCTCTGCATTAAATCAGTAGTTAAAATTATCTGTATTGTTACTGTGACCCCCATTAACACACAAGGATCAAAGAAGAGGAAGCAACAGCAGCTTTGACAAAGTTCAGAGGAGCAAGAGGGCCAGATGTGGGCAAGCATTGGAACAAATTGCTCTCTGTGGAAAGCATTAGCAGCCAAAGAGGATGAGGACAAACAGAAAATGCTGGTGGCAGAAGTGTCTCAGATGACAACTCACATTTCATAGCCTAGGCTGAATTCGGAATTCTTCAGTTGTCCTCAACCCCATGCTGCTGCTACCAGTAATGAGTGCTGTCACTTGCAGCAAACAGATGTGTAGTAACATCACAGCATAGTCAATTGCTTAAAATAATTTTCCCATTTTCAGTGAAAACATTTGTCATCTTTTCCACACCATCAGTAGGGAGACAGCTACCATTAGAAATCTCTGCAGCATATTGAAAGGTCAGACAGGTGACCTAGCCACTGTCAGGAAAACAAGCTTGTTTCTCTAATAGCAACTGATGCAAAAAGCATACTTTGTTTGCTGACTTTTGTCGTGACTTAGATGTAGAAGGAAGGCTGGGAAGGGAAAAGATTATCAGAGTGTATTTCACCATAGTCTGTTGCTGTTCTGCTCATGTCACAGAAGGGAGTTTTCTAGCCAGCTGTTTTGGGTGTGTGTGATGTACGGGTGTTTCTCTCACCTTGTACTCAGTGTAGAATTAATCATTCACTTTTCCCCAATGTGCTTTAGTCATTGAAGAGAGGTGCTGTGTATTTTACTTCCTTGACAAAGACCAGTGATTAAAAGATGTTATGGATCAGTTCGTGCCTTGCTTAGAGATTGTGAGATATTTAAAAAGCAGAGGGAGAGTGCAATTTAGTACTTCAATGGAACAGGTTACACAGTGTATAAATGTCCTCACTACATTGGCTGTCAGCCTAAAGCACTAAGATGGAAATTTGAAACACTAAGAATGAGGGTTTTGAGTTCCTATTTCATTATGCCAAACAGCTGAGTGTACTTCATAAGCCCCAACTCTGTAGTCCATCACACAGAACACAAGACACAGAAAGTCTGCTCACAGCTGTAGCAGGATCATCCATCCATTCATCTGAAGTCCAGTTTCTGAGCCCAACTGACATCGGCGGAAAATAGATACAATTATGCATTATGTTTTTACTATTCAGTGGGTCTTTAAACCATGCCTGTGGGCCTGTTGAAATTTCCTACTCCTTCAGCAACCTGTACTGAATACCATCCCCAACTCTTCTCAAATGCCTCTTCATTCAAAGGTTAAACCACATGGCTGTGAAGGATCATTATTTTCAAACTTTACTTCTCTTATTTTTCAAAAGAGGTCCTTGCTGCCCTCACAAAGAGAGATAAAGGTTATAAAGAAATAACATTTGAAAAAATTGAAAAGCTCGTGCTTCCCTGCACAGTTTAATCGGTCTGGAAAATACATTTCATATTTATTAAATACCAGGTTGCACTCAGGGGAAATCTATGGGAAAACAAGGAAAAAGATGCTCTTTGCCATTCTGCTTCTCCCAATAAATCAACATTAGCATTTATAAAAAGAGAAGAGCTATTAACTGCATGCTAATAATTCTGCCTTCATTTGGCATGGAAATGAGTCTCATGCATAGGAAGATTTTCACCCCTTTTCATACAGATTACCCCTATACACCAGTGGGAACTAAACCCTAGCAAATTTTCCCTGGAGAAATGTCTTTAACCTGAAAGGCAGCAAACACCGCAGGCTCAGTCTCTTTCACTGTAGCTTTTCTACAGTATTCCCTTGTAGAGCACCTGACTATCTATCTAGTGTGCATGGCATTAACCCACTCCAAACTGTGAAGCTGGGTTTTGTTCTCTACTCCTCTGCAGGCAGGGAAGATATTCCCATGGTGATGTTATGGTATGGTGCTTATGGCTTGCTAATATTCTGAACCCAAAGGTAAGCTCATCTCAGGCTGTGCTACTCTTCTATCTGTGTCAAAAATTTTGCTGGAAAAAACAGCTGTACTCTAATGCCCACTCAGTAGACCTGTTGTTAATTACATCAAAATTCTAGCTTTGTTCTTTAAGTAGATCGTACAGCCAAAATGATCATGAAAGGACCGTGCCTAACAGTTTCACAAAACAAGTAAAAAATTACCATAAATTCACAAGATTGAACACTGTGTTTAGTCTTACTCTAGTAATCTATTCTTTTTGGAATAGCTGCTACAATGAAGCGTGAAATGCAGAGCTAACAATAGCTCCAGATTTAACCATAACACATCAACAATGACACTGTATTAACGAAACTTGAATTACAGATCTGTTAACTCAAAACACCAAGATCAGGTCTTCCCACAGCAGCACTGCATCAGCAGCAGATACTGGTCACTTGAATTCCTTTTTTTTTTTTGATTTGCAAGGACTGTTGTATGTTTTTAGTGGCCTAGCTCTGTTACAGGAATGAAATAATAGAGTAAATTAGCTAATGTGTGGCATGTACTGCATGTTTAACAGCACTGAAATTGATTCTAAAACACAGGCCAAACCTTCCACAGTCAGGGGCTACTGACTGTGGTTTGCTTATTTCTATGGTTTTCACATGAAATTGCAGATACACTTCAGATACATCAAAACAGATGTACAGATACATCAAAACCCAACGTTAAATAACCTCACTATATCATCTCCATTACCACACGATTTGCCTCATATATAACAGAAGAAAATAAGAAATTATTGTTGTCTCACAGAAATCAATGTGCACATATTGGAAGAGAACCTGATTCAGATTTATGCAGTGGTAATTTCTCAGCTTGTCAGCATGCCTTGTTGTGCAAAGTAGCATTGTACTTCATACAATATTGCAGTTGAAATGCCAGTAGCTAAACAGCCTTGGTCTTTGTACAGCCCCCTCACTTCCAGCTGGAGCACGTGCTCTTTTCTCTAGTAGCTCCTCACCCACACAGCAAACACTGGAAGGCCAGAAGAAATGAGACGCCTCTGTAGCACTTTCATCCTTGCAGAATGAAATTTGTATTGATTTTAAGTGTTTATTTCACGTACAAAGCTTTTCATTGCATCCTGCAGAACGCTTTGAAGTTGTTTACTTAGTTCATCTATCCAATTTTCCTTATGCTTTGATTCTGCAGTCTGCAGCCTAGCACTTAAATGTCCATTCTTCTCTCAATGTATTTTAGTAGTTTGCATTTTCGTGTGTAAACAAATGTGTTCAGTAGAGTAGCTTGAGTTTTTCTTGATTTTCTATCATGCAGGCTTTCAAACAGAGCAGGTCCTCTCCTCTAGCACAACAAGGTTCTCATTTTCCACAGATATGCAGTAACAGAGGTTTTTATAAATCAGAGAGAGTAATACCACCACAACTCCCTCACATGGCACACAGGACACTGGCTAGTGAATAACCTCTTGTTAACAGTTAAATACCATTTCTGTAAACATAATCTGCCAATCAATATTTCAGAAAAGGAATCATTTGAAGACTAGCTATTTGCTTTGCTTGAAAATATTTTCAAACTTGGTAATTTTGTAAATCCTGAGAAGACATGTCTAAGAATGTTGTGTCAGTGATAAAGATGACAGACCTGAGATACAAATCCAATAGCAATTCTCCATTCTCTTTTTCTCTCCCATACGGAGCT
>VXBW01004965.1:0-11771 GCA_013400375.1 Thinocorus orbignyianus
CTCCCCTTTTTCAGTTCAAAACCCTTCTCCCTCATCCAGCTGTTCCCCACACTGATCAAGAGTTCTTCCCCAGCTTTCCTGGAGCCCCTTGAGGGACTAGAAGGGGCTCTAAGGTCTGCCCAGAGCCTTCTCTTCTCTGAGCTCAACACTGTCAACTCTCTCAGCCTGCTCTCCCCGCAGAGGGGCTCCAGCCCTTGGAGCATCTTTTGGTGTCCTCTGAACCCCTTCCAACAGGTCCATGTCCTTCTGATGTTGGGGACTCCAAAGCTGGACACAGCGCTCCAGTTTGCTTCAGGCCTCACAGTTCTCAGACATAGGAAACTCGTAGCATAGGACTCAACATGTCAGACACTTTCCATCCCAGGAGTGAGGTTTCGTATTCATATTCCCAGAAAAGCAAGACAAAAAGGCTTCAGATCAAGCCTTTTGCAATCTCCTGATGGTCCATCCTACCACAGAGAACTTTTAAATTGAGGATGCAGAGTTATCAGCTTTCCATGCATTAAGAGACACATTAAATCACTAAATATTCCCCTGAACAAAACAGAAGATTACTGGAATCTATCACAGATGAATACAAGAAGCAATATTCTAGAGAAACTGACCTCCAAGTAACGTTTTCAGTGGCCTTCAAAAACAGAAAAAAAACCAAAAAAATATAAATTACCAGTGCAGATATAAGATTTAAAATTCCGTATTAGTATTTCTTTCCCTAATTATGCTCCAGACAGCGTTCAGCAAATCCCAACACTGTATTTTTCAAGTCTTCCTTCATGACTAACCCTGCTTTTCTGCTCCTCTGAAGCCCTGGGACGAAGGCCGCAAAGGGGTAGAGTTTTCTGTCACTGCAATCCAAATGTTAGTCTATCCTTCCCTTTATCTACAAAAATCACGTCTTCCGCTGCGAGTGAATCAAGTCAACACAGATTGTTTCACGTTCCTCGTCAGGAGGCATAAAGAGCAACGTAAATAATGTTTCGAGCTTGTTCTTCATTTCTATGACCCCTCAGGAAATGAGCGGCCTACTCCTCCTTCGGTTCTATCCTCCTCATAATCTGCTAAAAAATGGTCCAAGAACGTGCATATTACAAAGCAGCCATAGGACACAGATTGATTCTCACCACCCAGAGTACTGCTTGGGAACGTCAACTTGAAATTGAATTTTGTTTCTAATTTAATACGCAACTTTAACAGGAAATCCTTCCCCTCCCTCATTTCAGATAACACATCCGCACAGAATTTCATTTCCAAACACACACATCACACAATCACCTATTACCTCTGAGTTTAAGAAGTTCTTCATTTCTCCCAAGAAGAGAAATTAATTAATCACGGAGCAAAGGAAAAAGACTTTTGTAGCGGTCGAAAGTGTCTTAAATAAAGGANGAGGGGAGATTTAGATGGGATATTGGGAAGAAGTTCTTCACTGTGAGGGTGGTGAGGCACTGGAACAGGTTGCCCAGAAAAGCTGTGGCTGCCCCATCCCTGGAGGGGTTCAAGGCCAGGCTGGATGGGGTTTGGAGCAACCTGGTGTGGTGGGAGAATGTGGGGAGAATGCAGCAGTCTCATTCTTTCAACAAAGTACCAAGTTCTGATGAGACCTAAGGGCAGGAACACAAGCTTTTCTAGAAAATAAGATGAACAATGCATGAAAATCTCAAGGCCATCTTAAAATATTTCATCATGTCCCACCCCAGTACTTCACAATTTAAATAAACTTAAGGTAAGTAATCACTTGTGATTATTTCTGAACTTTTTCCATGGTAATGTGTGCCTTTCTAAGATGCATTTTTGTCCCAAACATGACCCACACCCACACGTCACTTACCTTTTCATTATTGTAGTAAGAAATGCTGTCTCCATCAAACTTAACCCAGCGCTTCTGAAACATCCGTTTGCTGTGAATCAAAAATTAATAAAAAAATTTAAGTTATTTAAAATTATAACCACAAATTAACGCTGACTTTCAAGAATGTCTCTAACATAAAAGGTCAAATCACGTTTAGCTTCCCGTGTTTCAGCCCAAACATTTTGAAAATTAAATCCTAACCTTTAACTAAAGGTTTTCAAAAGGAGAATGCTTACTTCAAACATAACAAAAATAAAATCTGGAAACACGAAGTGTACTATTACTGGACGTTTTTTTTTATAAATAGGTGGTTTTAATCAATTTGGTTCCCTTTCTCTCTCCCTCCTCCCCATGTGCTTTACATCACAGCTGAAGGGACAGAGGAGAAAGAACTTTCAATAATGTAATTTTCTTTGAAAGTAACAAGGATGGGAACTGATTATCTTTATTGGAGGCAAAGGAGTATCCTGGACACAGAGAATTCCTTTAAGTGTTGCAAGCTCTGCAAGATACTTCCCAAAAAGGAAAGCTGAGAACCTAAAAGTGACCATCTCATTGCCACATTTATCAGAAGGACATTCATTCATCAACGGCTTTAACACCCTCTTCCCCAGCCAATGAATAAATAAAGGTCACCAAATCACAAGCACAACATAAAAGTCTCATTTTCAATCAGTGTTATCAACTGGACGTCACTAATGAGAAGCTCCTTTGATTATTTCAGCTTGCTGGTAACTCATGCTCATAAGGAACCTCCTAAAAAAAATAATCTCATATTTACATGAACCTGAAGCAGTCCGTTATGCTCATTAAAAATGTTGACAGCCTATTAGTTATCATCTATAAAAGTTTCCATTCTAAAATATATTAAGCAAGTTAATTAAGCAAGAACAAGACCCCACTCTTAACATCTCTTTTCCCAACCTTATTTCCTTTCCCGCTAAACGAGCGCTTGCTTTAGGATTAGTGGACTGTGATTGTTTATCCAAACTTTAATCAAACAGCAGCTCTGGCTTAATTAACTTGTATTATATGACTACAATAAATCATCATTATTCATAACCTGGGAAGGGCAACGCAAAATCTATTTTCCATTAAAATGTCAATAAACTTCAAGATAATGCAGGGGAGAAAAAGCGAACTTAAGTACGATGGGAGTAAACTGAATGGCTTTACAATTTATAGCAAGTTAGAGCAAAAAGAGAAGACAATTAAAATGCACAATTTGCAGAAATTTAGGAAAACAGTATATATTCATTCCCCTGAAGACATCCAGTGCCAAGTGTAAACAGGAGCTCTATAAAAAGAAGAAGGGGAGCGCAGGGGGGAAGAGAGCAGAAAGAAACTTTGAGTTGGCAGCGACTGAAACAGAATATAACAATATTTCAAAGGATGAAAAAAATCATTGTTTAGGGTTTGTGGGTTTTTGGCTTTTTATCCTTTGATTGGTTTCCTTAAGTCTTCAGCTATTTGAAAAATGGTATGTTAAGAAAGAGAAGTAGAAAATGTAGCATTCAGTAAACCATGCTTATGAAAAGGTCCTTGAAATTTAGCCAAGGAATATCACTGGCTCAAGGCTACTGGTCCTGCAACTGTTCTACCCAGGCCTAATCAGTGCTAATTTTGTGGTTAATTCATTATCTTTCACAAACAAGATACTCTCACGTGGTACTTTATCTAACGCCTTCACACTTTGTTTGCAACTCCGTTCCTTCAAACAGCACAAGATGAGTCAACAGGAATCAAGAGCTATGCTTTTAATCATGCTATTAGCTAGCTGTCAAAAGCGATGGGTTGTTTTGTTTAGTTTTTTAAAAAGGAGAAAAAAACACAACAAAAAAGAAAAACAACAACAAAAAAGAACTCTGTAAAAGAAATAGAACAAAATTTACAGCTAACGGCAGCTCTGAGAAGTTAACACAGCAACAATTCTGAAAAAGAGATGTGCGCATTATGCCGGGGAAAAAGTCTTTTGACTGTGCATAATTATTCCTTGCTTCTTTAGCAAAAGGTAAACAAGGACGATTCCTAAATGTGAATTTTGAAACAATTAAAACCAATAAAAAGTTTGAGCAGATTGAAATTCCATACTGGTAAAACAGGTTTATTAAACCAGATTTATTCCTTCTTGCTATTCAGCTTGAACGAAGTATCGCTGTATCAACACACACAAAGCCAAAATCCCATGAAATTAGAACCTGCTAAATCAGAACTCTTACACAGGAACTACAACAAAAGAAAAATAATAATAATAAAAAAAAAAAAGATTGCTATACAACAGAGCTCCTTCCAGAGGGCTCCAACCAGATTGTGTTCTCAACCAATTTTATTAAATAAATTTGTCACTAAAGTGAAAAAAAATTCACACAAATTGTGAAAGGAAGGGTCAAAGAGTTCAGCATCACCTTTCAGCAGAGCTAAGCATACAACCCAAAGAATGTAGAACTACTGAGACTGGAGCAGAAGTAGAGTAAAATAGAAGTATTACACCATTAACAAGGACAACAGCTTTCATTTCTAGATGCTAAGGACTAGGGAAGATGAGAAACAGACTTAAAAAGTGAAATTCTGCAATTTCGGCTACACAAAGGAATTCGGAATAAAGTCGTAAGAACAACTGGAGATCTGGTGGCTACAATTTAAAATGAAGAATAGTCTATTCAGTTTATCAAGGAGGGGTGAAGAAGAATTTCAGCAGAGTTTGCAAGTATTATGAAGACAAAATCTGATAATATAGTGTCATTTATAGCATAAAACAATCTAAGAGCCAAATAGGTTTAAAAAAAAATTAAGAAATACTTCAAAATTAACAGAAATTAAATAAGGCCATTTTGAAAATTTTTCTTGCCTATAAATGTGGCAAAGAGTCTGAGCTCTTGATTATGTTCCTGTCTTCTCTTATTTGAAATCTTAGAGCAAGACTTGGCCCCAGATTTCTCCCATCAAACTTGGAGAACATAAATAAACTAAACTCAGAGACAATTTGCCCTCGGTGCATTTCTAAACTCAAAACCCAACTCCTGATGCACAAACCTGAAACCAGCAGGGTCTCCAGTCACACTGATTATTAGATTATACATCCATGGCCAAATCTGTAGGGTAGTATTTCAGAATGAGGGTTTGTTTTCACTTTTGATTAAAAAATAAAATCAGCAAAAACATAAATATGGGAAATATCGCTACAAATTAATTCTGTATTTTTCTGCTACAGCTCACGAGTGATGACCAACACTTTTAATAAACCTCCTAAATAAACTTTAGAAGAGATAACATCACGACTGCAAGTGCCATACCCTTGAGGGGATAATTTATCCAGCCATCCTGCTTTAACCTTCTTCACCGACGGTCCATAAAAACAGGCGTAGGGTGCTATGGATTCGTTTCCAGTCGGAGTTCGGTTTCCATCGAATTGCTGCGAGTGCACTTGTTCACCCACCAAGCGACCTGCATCTCTGCTTTGTATCTTATTACAAGATGTCGAGTGTGTTTTGGCTTTATTTTTCTTCTTCTTTAAAGGCAAAGAGCGTTGTTCCACCACAGAATACACGGACTCGCTTTCGGATTCTTCTGGAGCTAATGATTTGGTTTCCTGGGAAGGGGATTCATTTTTTACCAATTCCTTTGTCTTCTCGTCCTGATTCTTAAAGGAGCTAGAAGGAAAAAGTGCATTTTACTCCTCATGTGTCATTGCAATGCACAAATACATAAAATGATTCAATAGAACCACTACTGGTAACTTGTTTAACCCCTGCAATAACCACAGAGATGCTAAAAATAATGTATCTCATAACTATGACCATTCTGAATCCTGCTTTCTGCTAGCAAGGTGACACTTGCTGGTCTAAAGTACACTTCCTTTATAAGTCTGAACAGAAATCCAAAATTAATTCTCCTTCCTCAGCAAAAAAGCTTCATTCATTTTAATACTCGCAGAGGAACCACAGTACCCCCTGGCCCTTCCCTCTCCCACCTCAACAAAGGTGAGGGACAGATCAAGACTTAAGGAGGACATTAGGTCCCGTTCTGCCAAACCAGTGGCCACTGCCTCGTGACAGGAGTAGAGAATGGTTTCACTTGGTGTTTGGTTTATTTTTCTACTGAGGAGGTAGGGAGCAAAAGCACTCAGGCACAGTTAGCTACGAGACACCAAAATAAAATCTGTGTCATAGAATCACAGAATCATGGAATGGTCAGAGTTGGAAGGGACCTTAAAGATCATCAAGTTCCAACCCCCCTGCCATGGGCAGGGACACCTCTCCCTAGAGCAGGTTGCTCCAAGCCCCATCCAGCCTGGCCTTAAACACTTCCAGGGATGGGGCATCAACATCTTCCTTCTGACTGGGGAAAAGATGGACATCTTCCAAATCCGCAAGAGACTCCAAAACCAGCATTAGGCAAGCTCAGGACAGACCCAGAGCTACGCTTCACCTCCTGTAGCACAGGGTGAAGGCTCAAATAAGAAAAAAAACCAAACTAAAATACAGTCATGGTTGTGACTTCAGAGGTAAAGATCTACTTGTGATATCAGTAAATAACTCTTTCCTCTTTACATTTTGAATTTCTCTGTGATTCTTATTTAATACCATTGATTCTTGTTAGAAGAATGCTCTTCATCCATTCCTAGGTGCAATTTATTTTCACAAGCCAGGAATTCATCTCCATGAAGTTCCTAGAAAAGGAAATACATCGTAACCAACATTCATCCTGCAGCAGTAAGTGGTGTTTAAATAACTGTAGCCATCAATCACAACGCAAACAACAGCCTAACGAGCAAAGCTATTCTTTGCCACATTTTCAAACACGCATTTGAAAGACCATGGTTTTAAAGTATTCCAATAAACGCTGTCAATATTTCCTCTTCAAACAGTAATACTCAGACAAAGCATTTCAGCACAGTCCAAGATACCTGATACAAACAAATTAGGTAAAGAAATTCAGTGCTTAGAAATGTCAGTGCTTTGATTTTTCTTGAAGCATGACTGAGTACTATTTTTACCCTAAAATTTCCTAAGCTCGAGAGTCACGTCGCATGCATGTTTGTCAAGATTTGAGGTAAAATGAACCCATTTTCTCTTTTACAATTTTACTTTCTTAGCTGGGCCTCTTCTAAAGAGCTAAACAATGAAAGCTACAGCACATCGGTCAGAAACTGGTCACTCTCCCAGTAATAAGACATGGTTATCCCAAAGGATGGTGCAGAGAGGCCCTTGCTTATCCTTATTGCTGGAACAACCAAGGGCAGGGAATTTCAGGATCTGACCTATTGGAGGGCTGGAAGCAGAAAAGCATCGAGAGGTCACACCTGTGGGGAGGAACAGACAGGACAGGGGACCCAAAACTGACCAATGGGGGTATTCCATCCCATCCACATTATGCTCAGGATAAAAGCTGAGAAATCAAAGGGTCAACTCTCTTTCTTCCATGGCTGATGTCCAAGGAGGACCCTGCCTGTTTGTCTGCCTTTGACCCCGATCTGAGCATTCCTGACTCCAGATCTGGAATCCAGCTCCTGTCCATCACCGAGTCTAGTCTGGCACTTTTCCTGATGCCTGCTGGTGACATGATCATCATCCTGGGAGCTTGATACAGTTTTGAATATACTGTGTACCTTTTTTTCCTTTTTTAAATTTTCTTTTTATTATTTATTATTATTTATGTTTTCACTAGTTTAGTTTTTTTCTAAACTCCTGGATCTCTTTAATCTCCTCCTCTCCTCTCTTTTTCTTAAAGGGGTGGAGGAAGATGGGGCATCATCTGTCTTTTCTGACTGATCAGAACCACGATAGTGTTAAATTCACTATTTCTGATTTGCCACTGCCATCCTATCTGGCAAATCAATACTTCTTCTCCAAATTAAATGCACAGCCTTCATGGTACACGACAGACAAAACAAAGGTAAATCCAAATTCCTACAGTTCAGTAAAACTGAACTCGGCCAGATCGAATCTCTCACACAATTCCTTGCCAAGGAAAAAGGCACGTTTATTAATGTTTGTTTAGAAATCTTTATCACAAACTGCTCGCAGGGTACAAAAATGTCAAAGTTAAGGCTGTTCGGAGAACATTACATTTCACACTTCCTAAACTTGTTCTGACAATCACATTGCATTTCCAACCTTCTCAATTCTTGTCTTTCTTCCTTTAAAAAAAAAAAAAAAAACACAACACAACCAACAAAACAAAACCAAAGCACAAAACAACACACAAAACTAAAATGAACATCTTCGTGCTTTCTGGCAGAAATGTTTTAATTTACTCATTTAAGCTTTGATGTGTGTGTCACGAAGCTGATGGGTGGCAGGAAAAAGAATAAAAAAAAAGCTTTCACAGCCGTTGCCATTTGTTTTCTGCGTGGCAGAACCTCATCTCCTACTCGGGGGCTGTAACGTGGCAACACCAAAAGGCAGGTTTTAAAAAAAGCAACATAACCCAACGCCCAGCACATGTACAATGCAGCAAAAATGGGGGAAATCACAAGCGACTGCTTGGATAAACCCAGGTGAAGAGTCTGCCTTCCTCTGCCAGCCAGATCTGTTACTAAAAAAACCCACAAACCAACCATAGTGCTTAGAGACAGGGGTTAGTGATGGTTTTTATCAGAGTTAGGTTGATGGTTGGGTTAGATGATCTGAGAGGTCCTTTCCAACCTTGACCATTCTATGATCACCCAGAAAGCATCTCTAGAGTAAAATTTGTCAGTATCTTTTATCTTTGTTTGCTGATCAGGATGCAACTGCAAACTGTACCTGCTGAAGCTGTGTGGTAGAACCTCTTCCTCCCTCTCATGAACAATTACTGTACGAGTTTCCTGTGCCCACTCTGCAACCTTCAGCCCTCGGGCAAGTGAATTCAGGGAACCCAAGAACCTCCAAGCAATAATCAAGAAATCCATTTCTATTGCTAGTAGATTTTTAAAACGCAGAAACCCACAAATGAATCCAGGCTGTGAGGCAGGGAGTTCTATTTGCTGAAAGACCCAAATCAAATCCCGAGCACTTCACACGTGTTATGGAATGGCTCTGCACGATGTTTAGACCCAAGACGAGACAAAACTCCCACCTCCTGCAAGTCTACAGGGTATTACACAAAGGTAATTGGCAGCAGACTTCTCTCCTACAGACACCTTTGTAAGAGAAGTGTTTCTTAAAAGATGGGTATATGTATTACACACAAACTGTCTCTAAACATTTACCCTTCTCAGGCATGGGAAGGATTGAGTCTGAAGGAGGAAATCCAGCTTCTGGATCCCAGAGAGATGGAACTGCCTACTTGCAGCCCTGTACAAAAACCTTCTATTTTTGCTCAGGAAGTATTTCAGAAGCATTTTTTGGTTTAGCTTTTTCTAGCAGGTAGGTTCAATCCCAACGGCAAGTCAGGAAAGCTGCCTGGTAAAACATGGACTACACGAAGAGTATTGGGACCAAGAAGACATTGAACCAAGACTCAATGCCATTCAGGAGAGGCACCTTCACCTCAGGAGACACTCCTTAGTCTTCTGGTAAAGCTAAAGTCACACAGAGCTCCTCAGGTGGAGTCTTCAATCGCGATTTGGCAATACAATTTTATAACAGGTCCATAAAGATAAATTCCTCCTTTCAAAACATTATGAGTTCTTAATTTAAAGCTGCAAGACTTGCAATCTGGCCAGAATTCTGCAACACCACAATGCTTTAAATTGGAAGAGGGGAGACTTAGATGAGATCTCAGGAAGAACTTCTTTGGTGTGAGGGTGGTGAGGCACTGGAACAGGTTGCCCAGAGAAGCTGTGGCTGCCCCATCCCTGGAGGGGCCCAAGGCCAGGCTGGATGGGGCTTGGAGCAACCTGGTGTGGTGGGAGGTGTCCCTGCCCAGGGCAGGGGGGTTGGAACTGGATGATCTTGAGGTCCCTTCCAACTCTAACTATTCTATGAATGCTTCAGTGCTCACATAGTTTACTGAACTCAATACGCACGCTTAATTTAGTCTGACAGTCCACAGCAAGAACTAAAGCCAATTATTCGCTCTCTAGAGCCCTGGACTCATAAGAATTCAGTTCTTCTGTGAAGGAATTCTAACATACTCGACTCTTCAGTTGAACACAGCCATAAACCAGCTCTAAGACACTCATATTTTTATTTGTATTATTTTTAAATATACATTAAAGAGAAAGTTCTTTCTTCACATTGCCTTTCAGAGATTTCTGCTTCTGGCTGCCTTTCCTCCTGACCTAAGTCAAAAACACGTTTCCTTCATAACCTTAACTCCCCTGCTGACTTACCTCCAGCCTGCAGTGACTCATTACCTATGTCTACAGACACTCCCTTCAGAAAAGCCTGCAGAAACCTCTCCTCCTTTGCCCCAACGAAACAGGAAAAGGGCAACGGCCAACTTACAAGCCCTTAGAACAAATTTCAGTCAATCACTGGAGTTATTTGCTCCGTTTTCTTGTATGCAGACAACTATTTTCTCATGTGAGGTTATCTTTTAAAAAGAAGCAGCAGTTACATGCCCTAAAATCTCACATACTTTACAGCATTATCTGAATTTTCTTCTTTGTTTCTAGGATATTCAATACCAACTGAAAAGAAAAAAAAAAAACCAATCTTGAAGGGAAATGTATCTTAGGACCTTTGTTTTATGGTTCTTCGTTACGACCTTTGTCTGCAATTAAGTTCTAATGGAACCAATATTACCTCTGAAGTTTCTAACGAGCACATGATAAAGAGAACTCAAAAAAAAAAAATAAAATATATTCACTTACAGGGAAGTGATAATTAAAATCCAAATCCTCAGATCAGGAAAGGCATGTTATAATATACTAACATTAATCACGATTCTACAACCAGCAGAAATAGCAACTTTATTTCAAGCAGTTAATCCAGTTTAACAGGATGGTATTTTTGTATTTGGTGCCTTTAAGGTAAGAGAGATAGCTGACAGCCTTCCTGGGTGTGCTTTTTGATAATCCTCTCAAGGAAACATACAGAATAATGCCAAAAACTAACAAGAAGGCAAGGGAACTTTTTCTAGAAAAGCTCCTTATGCCATTGAACTCATTAAAAAGATGCCAATTTTTCGATTTTCAAAGACATTGGCATGGTCAACACACTTTTTCTTAGAACTAGAAGGAGAAATAAGACCTGAATTTATCTGTACCTCCTTAAAAAGTCACCAACAGAAAAGAGACTCAAACCCACAACATATTCCCAAAGAAAAGAAAGCACACACCAAAAATAGACAATGTTTTTATGCTTCTAAAACCCCTCCCATTAGAAGATGGAATTTGAACCATTCATTTTCCCTGACCAATTCTTTAAAAATTTCAAGTTGGGTAAAAAAATATCCTAGACATCCATCTGAGTAGCTTTCCTTTTAGTCAATAGCTTTCAGTAATTTAAAAAGTGATATATTAGAGTGAAGAGCAAGACAAAAACTAAGAATAATTTACTGTTTAATTCAGTGGCTTGAAATCATTTGGTAAAAGTATAAGCAGTTAGAGAATCAACAATTTCTGGTCCACATCCTGATAAGACAGAGCAGGAGCCAGGATTTGTGGCATTTGGCACATGCCTCATTAAGCTAATTTACTTCCCAGATCTCCACATGATTCAGAAGTCTGCCCACATGCCATCTATGGCTTTGACACCCTGGGAAGTTGTGGCTGCCCCATCCCTGGAGGGGTTCAAGGCCAGGCTGGATGGGGCTTGGAGCAAGCTGGTGTGGTGGGAGGTGTCCCTGCCCATGGCAGGGGGGTTGGAACTGGATGAAGGTCCCACCCAACTCTAACCATTCTATGGTTCTAATCACTGACCCCAACAACCATGCTCACTTTAGAGAATCCTCCAACAAAAGGGACTTTCTGAGTGCACAGCAAGTTCAGGAGATGCAGAAAAAAAAAGGTATCAGAAGGACTAAGAACTTTCACATGAAGGAATTAAAAAAG
>VXBW01004965.1:11931-28462 GCA_013400375.1 Thinocorus orbignyianus
AAAAAAAAAAGAAGAGGGGGGGGGGGGGGGGGGGAAGGCTATCTGTCCTTCGGTTCTGATTTGCTCAGAACCACGACAGTCATATAAACTGCTTTCACAGGCCCAGGCTTGAAAAAAATCCCACAAACATAACCAATCAACAACAAAAAAAATCCCTCAAAATTAAAGAACAAACCCCCACAAGTCTGTTACCTCTCTTCTATTGTTTAAAAAACTGAAAACAAAAATACCCCAAACCAACACACACCACCACTTCCTATCGCTATCAGACAGTACAAAGTCTATCTTAAGATTACAAAAAGCCACTAGTCCATAGATATTTATGCCATAAAATTTGTGTGTGCACCTAAAAAGACAGAAAATATACTGGGAACTGAAAAACACAGGGAGGGGCAAAAATAAAAATAAGGGCAATGAAAAAAAAATAAATGCATAGTGTGAAGATTAAAGAGAAGACAGACCATTTATATCCAGACTTCTCAACTTACTTGAGCATCCTCAGCGCTGTCACAAATAAAGGTTTCCCCATATGGAGAGATGACAGGTGGCTTTTCTTCTGAGAAAGTTTCTAAAAGCAAAACAAAAATGTAAGTAAATGCAGAGACTTACAGGGCAATGCTCTACTGAAGTATTCATCGACAACAGAAATGGATTTATCTGCTTGTGATTTCTGTCCTCCTCAGTAAACAAAAAAAGCCAAACAAGAAATTTCCCATTCTTTACTGAATTCCAAACACCTTTTTCCCCTCGGATACTACCTACTCAGACTCTGCTACTATCACTATACAATTTGGATATAACTTTCATAGAGGCCTTTATATTCTTTCCTACCTTGAATAAAGTAAAAAAACCAAACCCTCCTTTGCTGCTTACTCTTAGGAACTAAAGCTTCAAAGCAGCCTTTATGTTGGTGTTTTTTAGGTTGTTTTTTTTAAGTCAGAAAACACATTTGTGTACAATCTTCATTTTGAGACCAAGTATTTGCATGAAATTAATATGCATAACTTCAAGCAAGACATACCTCCAGAGTATGAAAGAACTTTTGTTTACAACTGACTGCACAAGACTTCTAAACTCTCCAGAAAACTATTTAAGACAATTAATTTCCCGTTATTTCCTGCAGCTATGAGCACTAACTAACCAATTAAGCTGCATTACTCAGGAACACCCTCCTTGTATCTTTCAAAAAACAAAAAAGTTAACTCTGCTTAAAAAAATCTGGATCCCGTCCTAGAAACTCAAAACATCATCGTCTAAAAACATAAAATATTCGAATAAATGAGGTTCAAAGGTTGGATTTTCGAATTCTCCTTTTATTAAGCTCACAGACAAAAGCTAAGTGAAAACACAGAAGTGGTTAAATGTTCCCCTATTACACACATCACTTCTTCCACACCTTCCAGATAACTCAGTACATCTTAAAATGAGCAAGTCGATACTCATTTTAGACAACTTCTGATCTGAGGTTTCTTTTCCGGCAGTACCCAAGATGCAAATATCAGCATGTTCCAACTCACTGTTTTGTGAAATTTGCCTCCCAGTGCAAGAAACATTTACAAGATCCACATTTCTTCTTTTCTGCAGGGAACTAGAACAAAACAAAGCCCAAAATGGAAACATTAAGTGAAATTTCCTATGAATGGAGCAAAAACATCTCAGGCGGTTAAATTATTAAAATTATATACAAACAGAGAAATAGTAATCTTTAAGTCTTGGGAAAAATCCTGATTTAATTGAAAAGTAACCCAGCAATGTGTTTTCCTCCCTTTATGACACCAAATACTCCCTTCTCTTTCACACTGATCACCAATGACTATATTTAAAGATGAACTACAAGGGTCTGATTTAACATTAAGCTCAAAGGGAGCCTGGGAATGGAAACCCAACAAAAAAATGCTGGCAGTCACTGAAATTTGCTGCAATTCACCCAGACAGCAGCTTTAGAATAACAACACAGGAACAAATATGCCGGAATGTTTTCAGTCAAGCTCTGATTTTGCCTGTTAACATGAATAATTAGTATTTTTTCCTCTTAATTTCATTTCATGATAGCAATACAGATACTCGTGCATCCTTACAGAATATTCATAGGCTGATAAACGCCATACAAGATCCTTGAAGATTTTCTGATTGCACGTTCCCCGTCCTTCAAAGCCAAAGATGTTTTACTAAAATTATCAATACTCCTCATTTTTGTTTCCTCGCTAGACATACTGAGAAATTTTATTAAGATTAGCTATACTCAAAACTCTAGAAATACTCTCCCATGAAGTCCACTTTGAGTTACTCCATAGAACAGGCCGATGTTTCTCTACAACAAGAGGTCTACATTTATGAATTACCTTTTCATATTATTTTTAATCCATGCCTAAATCTGCCCCAGAAGAACTATTAAATTCAAGACAGAAACCACACCTTCTAAAGTTATTTAACATTCCAAATGTTATCCAGGTAAGATCATTTAAGTTCCCCAACAATATTTGGTAAAATCCTGGTTTTAGAAAACATAAGGTGAGTTTGTCCACTAGAGGTGGATCACAGCCTAGTTCCCACACATAATTTTTTAGTCTCCAGAGTTATAATCACAAAACAAAAACACACAGCAAATACAGAAGTCTGTGTTTCTTCATACATTTCAGTAATATTGATGTAGTTACAATTTTTGAAGCAATATTAGCAAACAAACTTCATGCATTTGTACTAACCTAATTTTAAAGAACCTGGTACGCTTGAAAAAAAAACAAATGAAAATCCTAGTTTTTCCAACACAGACCAGATTTTTTGTGGTCAGGTTGGGTTTTCTTAAGGGCATTAATAGCATTAAAATCAATTTGAGATACAGATAAGCAGATCTGTGTCAAAGGGCTTTTAAAATGATGGTTTTCTTCCTTATGTAAAACAGGGAGTCACTGGCGTCACTTCAGAGTGGATGAGTTTAAAAGTGGGTGATGGTAAAAGCAACAAGAGAAGATAAATTCACCAGGAAATGAAAGACAAGAAATAGGCTTAAAAATACCTGCATTTTTCAAATTCGTATATTTTCAGGACTTAGGCATTCTTTTTGGCTTATGTACCTACATGCACCAAACCTGCTAATAAGCAAAATGTGGCCTTTTCTCCCAGCAATCAAAAATAAAACATATTTGACAATTTTTGGAAAACAAGTTTACACCTTACATTGCAGAGAAATAAAACCAAACAACCCTGTCTCAAGATAGAAAATAAATGGAACGATTTTACTTTGAATATCTTCTTGAAAGATTATGTGTTAGAAACGACATACAGCGCAAGATGCAAAATTATAATAATTTGCCAGTGCTCAACAGAGTAGTTGGGTGGTTATTGAACAAACTGAATACCTGGATTAAAAGAGAGAAAAATACTGAAGACTTCTTTGGGGGCAAATAAGACTTAAAAAAATAATCTTATTATCTACACAAATCTCTGACTTTACTTAAGCATTTCCAAAATTTAATACTTCTTCAGATTAAGGAGCATCTTTATTTTGCTCTTCGTAGGAAGGTCAGCGCAAGTGGTCTGCCAAGCACAAAATGTGCCAATTTTGCCAAAATACACTAATTTCAATTAAATCATCACTTTGTTTAAACTGTGGAGGTTAAGACCCACTATTTTCAGGTATCGAGAGGTACCGGATGAGGCTGAGGCCTCGTGTTCTTCCGCCCTCTCCTTGTGCATAAACAGGATGGAAGGGCGCGCTGAGGCGGCGACGGGTTTAGCTAAAGGCTGAGAGACTGGAAAGGTGAGAGTTTCGCACTGGGCTGAACTGGTTTATTCATCCTACTCCCACCACCTCACAGACAAAGCCAGGGAGAGAGGTCAGCCCAAGGAGTCACCGCTTCAAAGCCTTTGCATTCATCTGCTCAGCGTTTTAAATGAAGGAAGCTTTTTGTTTTCAAGCTCATTCAAAAAAACAGGTTTTCTTCTCTATCTCAAGACCCAACCTGCCCACAAGGCAAACATGTCAAAAAGGTTCTAACAAGCTGGGTTTGAGCTTTGGGGTTCACGGACTGTTGCAGTGGTAAATTAAGGGTGTTGTTCGACCAGAGGGAAAGAGAGAGTAACATCTCTTCCCAAAAAACGTTGCTTCGTGTGATAGAGTACAGAGAATATAGTGAAACAGTAGCACCAGTTTCAGAACCTCCTTAGCAGTCTTGACTACTCAGATGTTAAGAAATGGATCTAAAGAACATCAGCACCAACTTTCAAACATAGGATCTGCCAACTGCAGAAAACGAACGGCGCCTGCTCAGGCCAAGTACCGTTACCTATTTTAATTATTCATATTTTATTCTCCCCCTCCTACTCTGCTGAGACCCCACCTGGAGTCCTGTGTCCAGCTCTGGAGTCCTCAACAAATAAAGGACATGGACCTGTTCGAATGGGTCCAGCGCAGGGCCACCAAGATGATCAGAGGGACGGAGCAGCTCTGCTGTGAGNCAGAGTTACTTTTGGTCTATTTCTTCTTACTCGTCTTAAGAAAGAATCAGAGCATTCCCACTCCTGAACAACACAAGTAGCAAAGCTGGGGGCTACAAAAAGAAATCATCTGGAACGACGTAGAGTTCGTGGGCCTGAAATCTTCTCTGTGTAGCCTTCTGTGCAACAAACAGGTCTACCACGTTATAAATCTGCCTAAGCTGTTTCTCTGAACAAATTGCTGCTCCAAATGATGCAACAGTAGCCCTTTCACCCAGGAGCAACTGCTCAATGACATGATCCAAAGCATCCGAAGCCTTTAAAGCTCTCTGTACTTATTATCTTTAATCTTCTGCTAAAGGCACGGTGGTGATTAGCTTAAGCCGTTGCATTAGTTCCATTATTTCATCTTACAAAAGCCTTAACTTTTCACTCCTGACTGTATGGAAGAAGTCACTGAGACCAAACCTACCAAGAGAGACCAAGAAAATTCCAATCCACCACTTAACCCTTTGCCCTGTTCCGTAATATGGACTGGCAAAACACACGTAAAAATTTAGGAGTTCTCACTTGAGTACAGAATGCAGGGTCTCAGAAAGGGTGAGATCTTCATTAGACATTCTCATTAGATGTTTTGGATGCAGATTTTTTTAAATTTTAGAAGGTTATTTGCAATCCCCTGAACCATTCCAGTGCTTTGAAACACCTTCAGAAGTGATCTTTACGAGCTCTGTGAATTAGTGAAGTTTTGAAGTCGAGCTGACAAGAATCTAGCATAATTACACATGGCTTCAACACCGACCAACCAAAACCACTGCTAAAATATGCACAAGAACCTCACTATCAAGAACACTGTGTAATAATTATCCTTTTTTTTTTTTCCAACTCCACTTCCCTCAGTACTACAGTGATGCCACACATACTTCAAAGAAGAAAGAAAACCAAAACGTTGCCAATTTGTGAAATGCTATGAGGTCTTCCCAGCTGATGGCATGTTTTGGAATCCTAGAATGCTTAGAGTTGGAAGGGACCCTCAAGATCATCAACTTCCAACCCCCCTGCCCTGGGCAGGGACACCTCTCCCTAGAGCAGGTTGCTCCAAGCCCCATCCAGCCTGGCCTTGAACCCTTCCAGGGATGGGGCAACCACAGCTTCTCTGGTTAACCTGTTCCAGTGCCTCACCACCCTCACACCAAAGAGTTTCTTCCTAGTATCTCATCTAAATTTCTCCTCTCTCAGTTTAAAACCATCAACCCCTCACCCTATCCTTCAACTACCTGATATAGAGTCCCTGCCCATCTCTCCTGTAGGCCCCATTTAGGTACTGGAAGGCCATTATGAGGTCCCCCCCTTGGAGCCTTCTCTTCTCCAGGCTGAAGAGAGGCCCTTTTCCTACAGGCAACAGCCAGAAGCCCAAGTAGGGAAACAGGGAAAAAGAAATATTTGCAAGAGAAGAAAACATATTACTAGTAATAATGAATTACATGGTGACAGCAGTACGGGGCCCAGTAAGACCCAACACATGAAGCTTTTGTGCCAGAAGGCACACAGAAGCTCTTCAGAAGAGCACTTCCTTGCATAAAAAATTCAATGATTAATATCCACACACGACTAGAAACAAATGCTGAGTTTCCCCAGAAACTGTTCAAGGCCAGGCTGGATGGAGCTTGAACCAACCTGGTCTGGTGGGAGATGTCCCTGCGTATGGCAGGGGAGTTGGAATTGGATGATCTTGAAGGTCCCTTCCAACTCTGACCATTCTACGAATCTATAGGATTTCAACAGGATTTTTCTGTCTCTACGGGCAAGCCTTCACCCAACGTAATAAGGATGAGATGGGTGCCTATCAATAAAAAACATTGTTTTTCAATGTAATTCTCTAAGGCAGACACAATCTTTCCCGAGGTTAAAGATGTTGAAAGCTGCCATTTGAAAGTTCTGTATTAATTCTTTGTCTGTAAGAGAGAAAAAAATACCCAGCAAGGTTATCAAGAATGTTTCTGTGAAGTTTCAAGTTCTGTTTTTTCAGTTCTGGTTTAGCCTTGATCTTCCTCAGACAGAGAGCTACTTGTCCTTTAAGACATCCATATGGTTATAAATGGAACATGAAGATGAAGAAAATAAGCAGGAATTCAGAAATGAAACTGGGGGGTAATGAAGTTGGTGACCCAGTCACACATTAATCACTGACAGACTGGGATTTGGAGGATTTACTTCAATGGTGGGAAGACTACAGACACAGCATATTCTCTCTACTGGAGGATTGTTTCTCAAAAGAAATTACAAGCACTTTTTTAGTAGCCAGTTATTGGTATCTTTTAGGATGAGATGTCCATTTCAGCTCAGCGGGAATAGCTTTATTACATGAACTATGGATGATCACTCCACAGAAGTTCATGTAAAGCTACTCCCCAGTGAAAGACATTTATACTAAAGTTTCAATAAGCTCAACTGTTTGGTGATTTAGAAAGCATTGAGGAAATATTTTTTTAATGCACAGAAAAATCTCTTAAGTGTTGCAAAGGATCTTTGCCTCTCAGCCTGCTCCATCAAGCAGTTGTACTACAACATTTAATATTGACTTCTTTCAGTAATCTAAGAGAAACTTATAAATGCTGGGAAAACTCTGCATTCAGGGCATGTATAAACTCGCGAATGATGTTTCTAACTGCTGAGATATGCAGATGAAAAAGGCGAGATAAATACAAAACATTCTCAGACACGTCCCTTCCAGGCATAGCCAGTGGTTTTGGTTTGGTTTCTTTTTTAAAAAGCAACCTAAATAAAAGTGCAACCTAATGATTTGGATTTGGCTACGTTGGCAAAATTTTGCATGTGTTTTTGCATGAGTTTTCCTTCTCTGTTTCAGACACTTAACCAGCGTAACGAGTAAAACCTTACAGTTAACAGAACGAAAAATACCACAAATTAATCCAGGGGGTGTTATTCATAGAATGGTTAAAGACCTTCAAGATCATCCAGTTCCANGTCTCAGGAGCACAGAGCAGAGGGGGAGAATCACCTCCTGTGACCTGCTGCTCACACTTCTAAAATGATATTCTTCGTTTACACAGCCTGTAACATTGTGATCAACTGCACATTCAGCATCTAGTATTTTGAACATTTAAGTCATATTACTTTCATTAAAATAAGCATCACCACCATCAGACCTTCTCCTCTACATTCCGTCCTATTTCTGCAGGACAAGCTACAACGACTAATGCTTATTCAAGACAACAAGCCCTACTCACTAATTTGTGGATTCCAATTATGAACTCAGCCACTTCGAAGGAAGAAAAAACACACAAATAATCCACACCCACGTCACATTAATATTTTGAAACAAATTCCAACTCTCCCATGCCATTTTCTGTAACGCACTTTATTGGATTCCATTCAATACTTTTCTCACCACTGCTGCACAGAACTATCCTTACAAAAATGCCATCAACTGAAAGCCTCTCACATCTTTCTTTCTCTTTCTTTTTCCACTTCTTTTTTTCTGCTAGAATGCCTCAAAAAATATTTTTATACTAAAAATACCACTAAAAACTAATATTTTTGTTACTATGAGAACACCATGAGCAAAAGTCAACACCTTAATATGACAAAGAGATTGCATTCATTCTGAGTTAGCAGTTAGATGACAAGCAGTTCAGAAATTGATCTAAGAGCCATCTGGAAGAAAGTCCTCACTTTCAACACAGTATAATGTCATTTCCTCCTCCACAAAATAGCCTGTTCTCATTTAAACCAAAAAAAAATTACATATTTATATTTGTATAGAAATTTTATGTGCTTTAAAAGCTAAGACACAAGATTCTCATGTAATTATCACTTAATGCAACCGTATCAGACACAACCTGGGGGGTTTTTCAGGGTGGCTACACCATACAAATCACAAAACAGACAAGGTTTTCCTCAATTTTGCCCAACTTTTTAGATAAAACTACATTAATGGGTGCAGTCGTGTAAAACTTCACAGATCTCTCTCCTAAGTGACACATATAAAAATAATAACCTTATATTTTTTAATAATAGCATCTCTTGAAAGGTACAACCTTAAAAGCTACTAAGATACAACCTGAGTATTTCTTTTCACGCTGCTGTCTCACCTTAAAAACAGACTTTTATACTTAAGGGTGAATATGGAGCCCTCTTGAAATCTCTATTTTGTCACCACTTTCCTGTGATGCATCAGAATTTCATCAGAAGACATCAGAGCTACAGTCTAATTAAAATTATCAGCACTGTTTTGGTTTGGAATGGATTCAACAGCCTTTTTCAGTTAATTTTTCAGTCTTTGTTTTGTAACACTCGTGTATTTCCATTCCTCCCAGTCTTAACACCATCCAGATTAAAAATATTCCATGCAGTTCTTTTTAGCAAGGATTATATCTTAAGCAACAAAGATTTCTTTGAAAAATAAGTAGATGCAGAAACGACTGGGGAGGGTGTTTCTAAAAATTTCCCTTTATGCTCTCATTTGAGCTTTCAACTTGCATTGAAACTGAATCCTCCCTCGGTTAATGTGGGAACATTCATTCCAGATGCAGTGGATTTATAGCACATGTGAGAAAAATTCACAAAAAGGACGTGAAAAAATTCACGAGAAACCCCAACCATCATTTCTACAATGATAGTGATTCTTTATTAGGAAAAAAAAGAGCAGTTACCTTGATGGAGCCTGAACTTTACTCGATTCAGGAATTTCTGGTACAGGCCGATGCCTTAATATAAAAGACCGGCTTGTTCTTGGAAATACTTTCATGCAGTTCTGCGTGCAAGAATCATACAAGTCATTGTCGATCATTTCGCCTTTAAACTTAAAGAAGGGAGAGTTTGGCTCGCTCTCAGGCAGATCATCCTCATCGGCAAACGTCAGATGTTTGTTTTCACTGCATTTTGCCTCACATGAATGAGCAAACGAAAAAGGAGGCTCATGAAACACCGGCCGGCCAGCCAAGTGCTCATCAGCTTGGTATGCAGCAGCTTCTTCCAGCGATGGATCTGGCTGTGGATTCATTTTAACACTTCCACCCAGGCTGATGGCTTTCAGGATGCTGTCCGAATTCTGGTATAAACTGGAAAAATCCACATTTGCACAGTTATCCTCGTTTGCCTTGGAGAAGTTATGGTCCACAGGTTGAAATCTTTCTTTATCGACGTATATTGGATTAAGAAGAGGTCCTGACAACGTTGTGGGTACCAAACTCATCCCATCCACAACTGAATTGCTCACCAGAGACTCCCGATCCGCTGACGAACATGGCTTCTCATCCAAAACTTTAAAATCTTTGAGTTTTAGGTTTTCATGGCGGAGAGAATCGCCCTGTATTTTTGAAAGGGTGGTGTCTAATTGCTTAAGAATCCTCCTGCGGTGCCCTGTAGGCAACACTCCCATTTGCTGAAGCACGCTGTTATTTATTCCCACGCAATCCCTCACAAAGCTATAGCCATACTCCTGAAAGTTAGGGAGATACTGGCCCAAGTTAATGCTGGCCAAGAATTCTTCAATACCAGTGCCACGGCCTGTGGATGACATGATGGCAGCTTCATTCCGAAAATTGCCCCGCACAGTCATCTAGAAAGGCAGTCAGGATGCGTGCATATTCCCTAGCAACAAAGCTCTCTGCATTTGTTGCCAGCCAGCCAGTGGAGAATATCAGTTTCTTCAAGAAACATCTTCAAATTTCTTCAGCTCAAATGGATTGATTTTTTTTCCTAAAGACTGCAAACCTATGGGAAAAAAAATAAAGGGACATTAAAAAAATAAATAAATCAGAATTTGGATAAAATTCTGAAAGGCTCCCTGTCACGTGCACAGCAATATCTTTAAAAATGTTTGTATATGGAAATTCCAAGGAGGGTAGACAGCATATCCCCTCCCCTCCTTTTACCTCAGTCTGTCTAAAGAGAAGAGAGAAACCACTGCCCAAACTCAGCACAATTTAGAACATATAATCCTTGGAGTTAACACTGAGATGAACAGCTAAAAGATGAAACAGTTATCATAGATTGGTCAGAGTTGGAAGGGACCTTCATNTAAGGTGTGCTTATCTACACACACAGGCTCTTATTACACAGTACTGGCATACAAGGGGGAGACAAAATGATCCAAGACCAGAGCTGGAATCCCAAATTCCCCCATACCCACGCCAGCTTCAATTAACTTACAGCATGGGGCTTCTACTCCCTTAGCTTCTGAACTTGAAGCAACAGGTAGGTACTGACTTTTCAACTCTCAAGGAAGCAGTTTTTGCTTGGCCACAAACAGCATCGGAAGCATCACCCCAACAGGCAAGTTTTGGCCTTCACACCAGGGACACATTTGGCATCTCAAGAGTTTTTTCCAACTCCACCTATTTGAGGTCTCCTCTCCTTCAGGGACATTTTGTATGTCCCAAATTCACCCTTCACGGAAGGCAAAGCAAGAGAGAGAAGCCACCACTCTGAAGGTGTTTGAGGCAGCCAGCCCTGAAATTGCATCTCCTTAAAAGAAGTCGAGATCAGCAGCCGTCAACAGGTTTTTTCACCTCCCTCTTCCTGTAGGAAGAGTAATTTCGCCTCGGGGAAACCTGCAGAGTGTAGCAGCTGCCCTGGCATGAAGGAACTAGCCTTAAGAAAAGAAAGAACAGCTCGGGTAGAAGAGCATGAAGACTTGAATAGCAATTAGAAAGAAAAGAAATCGTGGCAGTAGGTATTGTCACCTTATTCTTCAAAACAGATCCCTGGCAGAAAGGGCTCTAACCTGTGATCCAGAACTGAAGCTTAAAAGATTTGCCTACTTTCCTGTCGGATCAGTTCCTGCAACAAAGGATAAAACCTCCAAGACTTGCCCAATATCTTGTGGATAACTAAGTCATCGTTCAGAAAAGCAGTTATAAATAAATCTCCTTGCCCCTCCTCATTCCCCGAAGCCATAAATACAATAAATAAATGTAAAATCACATACTGAATGAGGCACAGCTGTTATCACTGCTACTGGTGATTGTACTTTATTATTATGATGAAATAAATGATTAATTATCTAGTTCAATCACTACAAGTCTTTTGTTGAAAAAAAATTTGTGAATATCTTCATTACTTCCCCACTTTCAAGAAGCCATAATCAAAAACAGGAAAAAAAACCAAACTTCTTTATATTACACCACAGACATATCACATAAGAGAAAGGGGGGGAAAGAAAAAAAAAAACAAAAAAACCCAAAAGTACTTTTTTCTGGAGGATTTTAAAATCTACACAGCACACTTCCTATAAAAGTTCCACTGTTTAAAATGAGTCTTGGGATTCTTATCTCTTTGACTTCATTTTTTATCAGCTTTGATCACTGTCCACAAGCCTGAGAAGTGACTCATTATCTTAAATACGATAAAACTTTCTTTTTCTTAAAACTTTCTAGAGAAAGAACTCTATAGGCAAATCAGATACCAGCCTCTCAGGAGAGATGAAGTTTGCAAGGGAGTTAACCCTCACTAAGAGATTCCCAAGCCATTTAAATTCAAAGAGCCTTGAATGGAGCTAAGCTGATTAACAATCAGCTTTTAGATTTAACTTTGTCCTTTCCCAACCTGAGGGCTTATCTCAACACTCATCAGTCCTTTTTTTTTTTTTCCCCCAGACATCAGCATTTCCTCAAGCCATAAAAGATAAAATTCAACAGTGTAGCCCTCACCCATCTTTAAACCCTGAGTAATATAAATATAAACATGTAGGATCTTAAACTGAATCTACATTCTCAGTAGAGAACGAGAAATATTTAGAACAGAAATGACAAACAACCAAAAAAACCCCCAAACCAACACTAAAAAACCTCCACAAAACAACCTAAAGCCTCATAGATGTTCAAATATTTAAAACCCCTGCAATGGTAGAGCATCAGTCTGAGAGTTTTCCAGTTGGATCAGTCATTCCCACCTTCCTCCACAGTTCTGGGGTTCACGGTGGTGTTTGGGTACTTCTTTTTTCCCCCCTCCTGAGGTGTCAGTGGTTATTTCAGGCACTATCATTCTCTCAATCCCTCTATTTTCATCAATAACCAAAAAAAAGACACTTGGGAAAGTAGCTCTTAGTTACATATTTATAAATAAATAGATCTATTTTATAGAAACATATATTTATACCCACATTCTCTTCAGTATCTAAATATTGGGGTATTTTTTTCTACATGCAATAGCTTTGCCCACACCTTATTCTGGAGTACCGCCACCAGGAACTCAAAAAGCCACGTATTATCAGCTATTTGGATCCTAATAATCTCTATAAACCACATCACCATGCGGAGGATTAACCCCCCAGCAGAGAAACCACCTTTCTTTCCAAATTTGCACGAGCCTGGTTTCCAAACGGAATATGGAGGAGACCGAGAAAGAAGAAACTGCTCATCGAGAAGATATTTTAAGGAAGCCAAGGAAGCTTTTCTTGCTTCTCTAGTCATCTACAGCAGAGTGGGAAATGCATCCATCAAGCTTTATGAAGATATTAATTTGGTGGCCTACCAGTATGGGCTGGTCAGATACCAGTAAGTTCATGTGTATTTTGTTGGTGTGAGCAAAGGGTTGTACTGAGGCTTGTTCTGCTTTGACTGCTCAAAGATTCAACTGACAAACAGCTAAAAAAACCACCCCAAAACCATCAATCTATGCACTCCGGTGAAACAGAAAATAAATATCAAATAAAAATAAAAACCTCAGAATAAATTTCTGCATATTGGTGAAACAGGAAATAAATATTGAATTAAAAAACAACCCCAACAAAATATCCATGCATATTGATGAAACAGAAAATAAATACCAACTAAAAAACCCCCCCAAAAAACCTGTGCACATCAGTGAAACAGAAAATAAATACCAAATAAAGGAAAACCCCAACAATAAATCTATGCATATCGGTGAAACAGAAAATAAATACCAAATAATTTCTTGCATTCCAATATTTTACCCTTACTCAAGGCTCCAGCCTACAGAAAAGCAGAACTCAAGGACCACCCTTAACCAATATATGAATCTATTTCAAAGTAACTAAGATCAATTTACACAAGAATTTCATCCCCTCCATAGCTTTAATTGCAGAATAAGTCACAACAGACCCAAAAGAGCGTTTGGGCAGCCTTAGATAGGTGGTGCACATATATGATATATACAAATTCCTGTGCATTCATTCACTTTCACATCTATATTCGTACAGCTACGACAAGTTTAAGCAAACAATAGTCTTCAACATCAGTTCACATGGCTGCACACATCCCATAAAAGAAAAAACCAACACCAAAACCCAAAGCTTAGTCTCAGCAGCAAGGCAAAATACATTTTCCCCCCCGTATTGACAGAAATAAATATCAAAAGAAGAAAATAAATCGAGGGGAATTTGGTCTTGCTTAAGTAAAACTGATTCTTGCTGTACTACCATACACTCCAATGCAGAGTAACCAAGACAAAAGTCATTCAACAGAGCTACTAAAAATAAAAAATGCTCTGCAAAATAAAGAAATCAAGCTCCTTGGAAGACACTTGACCAATCAGTGTTATAGAAACAAGGCTAAAATGTCTAAATTGTGATGTAGAAAAAAAAACACAACAAAACAATACAGGGGAAACCATCTGGGCTTTTCTTCCAAGAAAATATGTTTTGGCAGGGGATGAACTGCAGTTTGTGTTGTGCATCCCAAACCTTCCATGGGATCTCCCAAGTTTCTTCCAGAGAAGATGAAAATCAGTATGAAAAGAAGTGTGAGAAACACCATGTCCTTCTGCTTCCCACCTTACGGAAGGGGCTCAGACAAGGAGGCACAACAACTCAAGAGCGGCCAAACAGTTCTTCTTTGGTTTACTAGAAGCTCAATAGCACTGAAGAAAAACTACAACACTGGAGCAGAAAAAAAACGAAAATAAAATATATTTAACTTTCAGGAGCTATCCTCATATGGAAGATCAATTCCTGCATGGAAGGTTCTGAAAAGTCCTATCAGTCCTTTCCATGAGTCTTCCATTTTACGATTTTCTGCTTGAAATGCCTCCAAGCCAACACTGACTGGAAGACAGACAGATAAATTTAGGTTGAAGCAAGCACTCCAACTTCTAATAACAAACATGTGGACTGTAGGATATATTTGAATATAGAAACATGCAGGTGAGACTCTTCTTTTTCCCTCTTTTTAAGATCACTGCAGATATTAGCCTGAAGAAAGTGTCAAACCCTTAGAAGCTCATGGGCAAGACGCTCGCACTTTAAGCAATCGGTTCAACAAACACCAACAAGTTCAGGCTTGCTTCTCAGCTTCTGCTAAACCACATACTAGATTAAGATCCAAAAAACCCAAAACAAGAAAAAAGGGAAAAAAAAAAAGCACCCCACTACAACAAGACTTACCGTGGAGGAGCAGAATGAAGTCTGCCAGCAGCAACTTTCATTTCCCATCCTACTTGAGGGCACACAAGTTGACAAAACTTAACAGGCCTAGGAAACATTGTAGATCATCAAAGCTCTTTCAAAAAAATAATAAATAATAAAAAAAATCTACACAATGAAATATTACTGTGTGAGCTCAAAAGAAAACAATCTCTCAAATGACCTTTTTTGAAAGGGGTCACTTAAGGAGTTCGCATTTGGGTCAACTCAACTGATTGCAACAACTCCTCTTCCAAACCGAGGAAGTTCCTGAGGGTACTTCAGCCCAGCGGGCAGTTACGAAATATCTCTAAGCACATCCTCTGTCAAAATGTTGTGGAGTGGGGTTTTTTTGTGGTTTGGGGTGGTTTGTTTGGTTTTGGTTGGTTGTTTCCAACCCCCAATTTCAGAACACTTCTCTTCCAGAGAAAATCTCCGTCACTTGCACTATCTTGGAGTCAAAAGCTCATGGTGTGAAAAAGTCCATCAGAACGACTTGGGAGATGGTCTCCAGAATAAGGCATCACAGTTTCTGGAATAAGGTACTGAGCTTTCTGGAATAAGGTACTGAGCTTTCTGGAATAAGGCACCATGTGGCACAAAAGGAGCAAGATCAAGGTGGAATTGGGTGAGTGGGCTTGGACAAGTTGTTGTGGTGACACTTTGGGTGCCATCCTGTCTATCTAGGGCATCCCTGGGACTTTTGCAAAGCCAACCTTCATGCGTTGGATTTGCTGGTAGAGACATAGAATCATCATCATCATCAACATAGAATGGTTTGGGGTGGAAGGGACCTTCAAGATCATCCAGTTCCAACCCCCCCGCCCTGGGCAGGGACACGATACGGGCAGCTGACACAAAGTCGGTGTCTTAAACTTCACAAAAACCAATTTGTAGAGGAAATAAACACACAGACAGCACAGCCCCGCTCCTTACCACGACACCTGCATACAGTTAAAACAATTTAAATCACTAAATTCTTAATAATTTAAGAAACAGGAGAAAAAGAACTCAATAAACAAACTCACGCCTTATTTTCTACCTACCTACAAGCTTTTTTTTTGATTATTTTTTTCCCCAGGCTCTGACTTCGGTATCTGACCCCAAACCAAGCCTTGCCACCGGATCGCAGGGATTTTACACCCCCCCTCCTCATCCTCATCCTCCTCCTCATCCTCATCCTCCTCCTCCCCGACTCCGCACTGCTTGCACTCTCCGCGCAACCGGCCCCCGCAGAAGCTCCGGACCCGCGGAAGCCTCCGCACAGCGCAATTTAGGAGGTGAAGGGGGGGATGCTGAGCCCCTACCCCCTCGGCCCCGCAAACTCCGCGCCCCGCGGAGACCCGCTTACCTCGGGTGGTGGGGGGGGAGAAAAGGAAGAGCAGGACTTTAGACAGCTTCAACTCAGCTCCTCGCTTTGCTTTCTCTTTCCTTCCCCTTCCTTCCTGCCTCCGCCCCCGCGTTGCTCCTCGCCAAGCCGCGCCCGCAACGCGCTGCGCCCTCCCCTCCTTCTCCTTCCCCTCCCCTTCGTCCCTCCTCCGCGCCCGCTCAGCAGCCGCCCGCACCTGGGCGCGGAGGAGGTGGGGAACCGCCTGCAGCCCCTCCGCGAAGAGCTGGGGCTGGGCTGGGGAGGGGTGTGGTGATGATGATGATGGTGGTGGTGATGATGATGATGGTGGTGGTGGTGGTGATGATGATAATGATGAT